>CM067322.1:74536555-74802529 GCA_034231615.1 Meghimatium bilineatum
GGAGTTGACTATTTAATCCCATAGGTAAAAGTTACCCAAAAGCCGTGATAATGTCGAATGTGTCAGGTCGAATGGTGCAGATACCTCAGCCAAGCTGTAAACCACGGCACAAAACATTACGATTTCTGGATTACATCATATAAAAACAGTATGAGGGTGATAAACCAAAGCAGTTATGCTATTCTTTTCTCCCATTTCGCGCCCGGCAACACAAAGGCATATCTTAGTCCAAAATAAGAAAATTATAACCAGATTTTTCAGAACTTAAAGTTCAGTATTTCTTTTCAAGCAGCCGATATAAAATTGGTATCTCTTGAATACGTTTCTATTACGAAACTTAACAGAAATCTGTCAACTGTCATTGCCAATTAGAATTAAATCGTTTATTGGCTTCATTGCCATTTTCAGAAGACAACAACCATAACGTTTTTCTTTTATCTCACGGCTATTTATTTTCATGGAATATGATTTTTTTGGCAATGTAATTAACAGAATCTTACATTTTTAAAAGTAACGCGCTTTTTGCTGGAAACAGGGGAATGAGGATGAACAAAGACAACGATAGACAAAAATAATTTCAGTGACTACAGAAGGTCATTTCGACCAGAGTCTGGAGTTGTTCAGAGAATTCATAAAGAAGATTACATTCTGTAATTTGTCACCTGAATTGTCACGTGATTTTCAATACTGTATAGATATATTCATTTTGAAAGGCAACTTCAGAGATATCATTAGTCATATAAACGTACATAAAAATAGTTTATACAGAACATATACTATACAAGTATAGAAGAATAGCTTACATAGACCATATAGACATACATAGGACTGATAAATAAATAAATAAATAAATAAATATATAGTTTATATAAATAAATAAATAAATAAATAAATATATATATATATATATATATATATATATATATATATATATATATATATCAGAACATATTAAGTGTATATGAATGACGTCTTGCAACCGAATAGAGTCCGGTGAAACAATCTGAAACCATTAGTCCTGGCGTAATTTGTTAGTACAGAAACCACCTCTGCGTTGTAGGAGTATATCATCATCATCACGGGACCGTCGCTGCAACGAAAGTTGGCTGCAACAGACCTCCAGCATCCCCTATCTCTTATCTTGGTGGTGCACTCTGCTAGACTGTAACCTGTCCATCTCGTGATGTTACTCCCAATGATATCTCTGCCTACCTCTTGCTCACTTCCCTTCAACTTTAACTTCAAGTAGGGTCTTCAACAAGGCGTCATGTCCTTTAATATGTTCAAAAAATTCTCTTTGATCTTTATTTTCTTTAATAATTCTTTCTTCATACGAAGTGTTATTAAAACTGGAACAAGGAAACATAAGAAAGCAGCGATCTAGAGGTAGGTACAGATACACGTGGGAAGGAAACATAAGAAGGCAGCGATCTAGAGGTAGGTACAGATACACGTGGGAAGGAAATATGAGAAGGCATCAATTAGAGGTAGGTACAGATACACGTGGGAAGGAAATATGAGAAGGCAGCGATCTAGATGTAGGCACAGATACACGTGGTAAGGAAATATGCGACGGCAGCGATCTAGAGGTAGGTACAGATACACGTGGGAAGGAAATATGAGAAGGCAGCGATCTAGATGTAGGCACAGATACACGTGGTAAGGAAATATGCGACGGCAGCGATCTAGAGGTAGGTACAGATACACGTGGGAAGGAAATATGAGAAGGCATCAATTAGAGGTAGGTACAGATACACGTGGGAAGGAAATATGAGAAGGCATCAATTAGAGGTAGGTACAGATACACGTGGGAAGGAAATATGAGAAGGCAGCGATCTAGATGTAGGCACAGATACACGTGGTAAGGAAATATGCGACGGCAGCGATCTAGAGGTAGGTACAGATACATGTGGGAAGGAAATATGAGACGGCAGCGATCTAGAGGTAGGTACAGATACATGTGGGAAGGAAATATGAGACGGCAGCGATCTAGATGTAGGCACAGATACACTTCGGAAGGAAATATGAGACGGCAGCGATCTAGAGGTAGGTACAGATACATGTGGGAAGGAAATATGAGACGGCAGCGATCTAGAGGTAGGTACAGATACATGTGGGAAGGAAATATGAGACGGCAGCGATCTAGAGGTAGGTACAGATACATGTGGGAAGGAAATATGAGACGGCAGCGATCTAGAGGTAGGTACAGATACATGTGGGAAGGAAATATGAGACGGCAGCGATCTAGAGGTAGGTACAGATACATGTGGGAAGGAACTATGAGACGGCAGCGATCTAGAGGTAGGTACAGATACACGTGGGAAGGAAACATGAGAAAGACAAAATATAATATGTCAGAGTGCACCATCAAGGCAGAGAATATATAATGAAACATGACGGGTGCAGTCAACTTTCATTATGGAGACAACAATTGGGGATGATTTATTGCGCAAGATATTGAAATGTTTGCAGCTTGAGTTGTCTGATACAGAGTTTAGTTACATTTTGCGATTATTTCACTAAATTCGTTTACTTGAATTTGCAGTTTATATTTGTGTATTTTATGAGCATACAGTCACTCACATATCAAACATGTGCAAGCAAGTCCAATCTTTCACACACAGACATACACACGTCCACATGTACGCGCACACAGCAGCAAACCAATGTTTTCCGAGCTCACGCAAAAGTACGCATGTTTTATTTACTCACGGAAGCGTTATCACCACGAGATCAAATCAAACATGGACATGACGAGTTAGTGACAAACTGGCAGCCAATCAGTGACGTACTCTTCATTTTAAGAAAGGATATCCTCCCCTAGTAACATTCACTTGCGCATGCGCCAATAGTACTTGTACCATCTAATCTCGAATATGAGCAATCGAATTCGAAAACATGATTATGTTCAAGTATGGTTTGTTTTCTTCTATCTTTATCTTCATCTTTCTCTTTAATGATTTTTTTTTTCCATAAAACTTGTCAGGATGCCCTTTGGGTCTGACGCGATGAAAGGATGTTCCTTTGATTAATGTTTTATTGTGAGGCAAATTACAACGAGGTATCGACGTCTGAGAACACTTGCAATGAATGGAGCATGAATGGTGCATTGATGAGAAATTACTGGAGAGTAAAAGAGACTTTCACTCTAGGGAGTACGGGAGACAGAAGAAATGTTCGATTGAAAGGAACTGCCAAATAGCTGCAAGTCTGAGAGTATATTTACATTATTTCTAACGCAAAAAAATATAAAAAATAGATTACTATGAACTTGAGGTTAGAAACTCGATATACGATCGATCTAAGCAATTCTAGCAAAGATATTTTTATAAAGTAGTCAATAAAGTAGTCCTGCTTCGCACAGGTGAGATATATAGGGAAATATACAGCGTCATTAAGTTGAAAGATTTGGTGGTTGGTGGGGGTTGAATATTTTAAAAAAATGTACCACTTATGTGAGAAACGGTGTTTCAACTACGAAGTGAGTCCACATTAGATACATCAGAGCTGTGACCACAACAAACAGGTAAGCGCTGTTCAGGGAATCATACTACCACGACCTTCGAAGAAAATCAAATAAGAAATAAAGGGGGGGGGGGGGCGAGTTACTGGGATTAATTCATCACATCCGCCCCACCTATGAAAATAGAACAAGCCATTTATTACTAAAAAAACACAACAATAAAAAATACAGTAACATACCTTACTATTTTTCCCCTGGTGGTTTAAAAATAATAATTTAAAAATCTCTCATTTTGTCTTTTGCCAACAGCTTTGCTCAGCATCACTTTACTTTCCCAGAGATCTAGTATTGAATTTCTTACAATGAATCCGATCAGAAGCTATTTGTGATGTGAACAAATCTTCTAGCTGATCTGGAAATCGAATCTGAAACATCCGTCTAAAACACTAACGCACTGACAATAAATAAAATATGAATCTAGAATGTGCGCAAAATGGATTACAAGTGGATATATCTAATGTGTGCGAAAAAAATCGATTAGAAGTAGATGGATCTGCAATAGTGATCAATATGATCTGCAACTTGTGTTGTTGGCCATAAAAGGGGTGGGGGAAGAATTGCATCACTGTTACCTGCTATATATTTCCCACGAGGCTTCTAAGAAAGTTTTGCGATGGATTTGGCTGTTCCTCATCACATTGATAGTTACCGTTACACAGAAGGAAGCCATGCTGAAAATAGTTATGTCAGACCGAAAGTTTACAGATAAACTGTAAACCATGACACAACATATTCCGTTCTCTGGACTACTTCCTGCTAACTTGCAAAAGTTTGAGAACGAAAGCGGAAGAAGAAGAGGAACAACAGAACATCTATATATGTGTCTGAA
This sequence comes from Meghimatium bilineatum, assembly GCA_034231615.1. NCBI lineage: Eukaryota > Metazoa > Mollusca > Gastropoda > Stylommatophora > Philomycidae > Meghimatium > Meghimatium bilineatum. The sequence continues at coordinate 74,540,908 of CM067322.1, forward strand.
ATAAACAAATAGTAGTGGAGAAAATAGGTAGATTCATGAGTATTGAATAGAAGTAGAGAAAATAGGTAGATTCATGAGTGTTGAATAGAAGTAGAGAAAATAGGTAGATTCATGAGTATTGAATAGAAGTAGAGAAAATAGGTAGATTCATGAGTATTGAATAGAAGTAGAGAAAATAGGTAGATTCATGAGAACGGAATGGTAATGGAGAAAACATGTAGATTCATGAGAATTGAAAAAAGATTTTAACCTATATCTTTATATGAAATAAATAAATAGTAGTAGAGAAAATAGGTAGATTCATTAGAATTGGATGAAGAGTGAAAGAGGCGTAGAGAATCTCCCTGGCATAGTGCTTAAACCATTTACATTATTCGGAAGGTGTTGTGGGTTCAATCCCTGCTGTGACGTCTTGTTTACATGTGCATTTTTTCGGAGATCTCTGTGGATTATCACATCAATAAAAAGTTACGTGCTGTGACTGATGCTCGTAACAGACAGCTTCATTGAAAGGTCGAAATACATATAAGGAACTGAGTACAATTAACGCAGTCCTCTACGCCTTTGGAACGGTTTTTGATTGGGATGAAAACTGGTACAAGGACGAGTTCGACTAATTGGATCTAATGCAGAAGTCCACAGAGGCATGAAGAGAGAGGAGGGATGAGTCCTGAGAACGATTAAAAACTGAAAACTCATATATTGTGGGTGTTTTTTCAAAAAAATAAAAAAATAAATCAGAATGAATTTGAAAGACTAAAGAAGAGGGAAATTTATAGAAAGAGAAAAGTAGTTACACCTCTTTCCCCAATGCCGTCCACAGAAAAGATATTGCCTACCTTTTCATCACACAGGAAGTGGCATGGCAGTTTGCGTAGAACAAATGTTTACTGAGCTGCAACAAACACAACTTTCTTCAAAGAATATCTCACAAAGAAGAAGTAGATACAACTTTGTTGTTGGGTGCATTCAGTCACTGAGATGACTACTATTTCTTAGTTGAACTATCGTGAAGAGATGAATACTATTTCTTAGTTTGACTATCTCGTAAGGAGATGAATACTATTTCTTAGTTTGACTATCCTGAAGAGATGAATACTATTTCTTAGTTTGACTATCTCGTAAGGAGATGAATACTATTTCTTAGTTTGACTATCCTGAAGAGATGAATACTATTTCTTAGTTTGACTATCTCGTAAGGAGATGAATACTATTTCTTAGTTTGACTATCTCGTTAGGAGATGAATACTATTTCTTAGTTTGACTATCTCGTAAAGAGATGAATACTATTTCTTAGTTTGACTATCCTGAAGAGATGAATACTATTTCTTAGTTTGACTATCTCGTAAGGAGATGAATACTATTTCTTAGTTTGACTATCTCGTAAAGAGATGAATACTATTTCTTAGTTTGACTATCCTGAAGAGATGAATACTATTTCTTAGTTTGACTATCCTGAAGAGATGAATACTATTTCTTAGTTTGACTATCCTGAAGAGATGAATACTATTTCTTAGTTTAACTATCCTGAAGAGATGAATACTATTTCTTAGTTTGACTATCTCGTAAAGAGATGAATACTATTTCTTAGTTTGACTATCCTGAAGAGATGAATACTATTTCTTAGTTTAACTATCTCGTTAGGAGATGAATACTATTTCTTAGTTGAACTATCCTGAAGAGATGAATACTATTTCTTAGTTTGACTATCCCGTAAGGAGATGAATACTATTTCTTAGTTTGACTATCTCGTAAAGAGATGAATACTATTTCCTAGTTTGACTATCCTGAAGAGATGAATACTATTTCTTAGTTTGACTATCCTGAAGAGATGAATACTATTTCTTAGTTTGACTATCTCGTAAGGAGATGAATACTATTTCTTAGTTTGACTATCTCGTAAAGAGATGAATACTATTTCTTAGTTTGAATATCCTGAAGAGATGAATACTATTTCTTAGTTTGACTATCTCGTAAGGAGATGAATACTATTTCTTAGTTTGACTATCTCGTAAAGAGATGAATACTATTTCTTAGTTTGACTATCCTGAAGAGATGAATACTATTTCTTAGTTTAACTATCCTGAAGAGATGAATACTATTTCTTAGTTTGACTATCTCGTAAAGAGATGAATACTATTTCTTAGTTTGACTATCCTGAAGAGATGAATACTATTTCTTAGTTTAACTATCTCGTTAGGAGATGAATACTATTTCTTAGTTTAACTATCTCGTAAGGAGATGAATAATATTTCTTAGTTTGACTATCTCGTAAAGAGATGAATACTATTTCTTAGTTTGACTATCCTGAAGAGATGAATACTATTTCTTAGTTTGACTATCCTGAAGAGATGAATACTATTTCTTAGTTTGACTATCTCGCTAGGAGATGAATACTATTTCTTAGTTTTACTATCTCGTTATGAGATGAATACTATTTCTTAGTTTGACTATCCTGAAGAGATGAATACTATTTCTTAGTTTGACTATCCTGAAGAGATGAATACTATTTCTTAGTTTAACTATCTCGTTAGAAGATGAATACTATTTCTTAGTTTGACTATCCTGAAGAGATGAATACTATTTCTTAGTTTAACTATCTCGTTAGAAGATGAATACTATTTCTTAGTTTGACTATCCTGAAGAGATGAATACTATTTCTTAGTTTGACTATCCTGAAGAGATGAATACTATTTCTTAGTTTGACTATCTCGTAAGGAGATGAATACTATTTCTTAGTTTGACTATCCTGAAGAGATGAATACTATTTCTTAGTTTGACTATCGTGAGTAGATAAATACTAATTCGTGGTTTGACTATCTCGCAAGGAGAAATGCGGAAGGTGAGTTCATATCTTGTCTCATTTTTTTGGGGTTCTCTGTTGGATCGTCGTGAAGTAATGGCTAAGCCGTTCTCTTTACGCCTTAAAATTCGCAGATTCGAACCTCACCCGCGCCGTCTTGATTAAAAACGTGGATACTTTCGGATTTACTCGTTATGAATGTGCTTGACTGATATCGATTATTGGACAAGTATAAAAGAGTAAACGGATTTGAAGTAGATGAATAGAAGTCGATAGTTATAAAGTTAGCGAATAATATACAATTGATTATTGGTTGATTTCACACTACTCTGGTCAGATCCAAAAGCACTCATTCTTTTCCAGCATATGTTAATTAAATTATATGCATGTGGTTTGTTCTTTTGACTCTCAAGTCACAGACAAACCGTATTATTCCAGTCATACTTTTGTCATTTTTGTACACTCAATGCATCAGATCATGCAGCTTTTTGTGGAAAGCGAGTCAGTATCTGCATGGATTATGAAGATAACTGTCACTTCATGACTGAATCTGGGGCTTGTTGAGATAATGCATTCAAAGAAACTGTGACACGTATCGTATGCATCATTGTAATAGTATCGGTCGTGGCAGACGGTTTGTTTGTACTAATACTGAACGGCAGACGGTTTGTTTGTACCAATACTGGAAATTGCAGACGAGTTGTTCGCACACATGTCAGACAGAAAGATCTGAGACAAGCTAGTACGCTTTAGCTAAAGGCAATATTATTTATCACAAATCTGCATCTTACGCACTCTAGACACGGGAGGTAGACATGACTAACTGCAGAAGCAGAAAAACTATTGTGATGCTGCTATACCATGCCTCAGGAAGGACAATGGGATGTTTGAACTGGAATAGACGAGTGTCTACAAACTCACACAGAGTCCGACTGAAATTGTTGCTACGCACAACAACCAGACAATATAATCGGCAAGATGATTAAGTTACGTAACGCTAGGGGCATAGCCTCTTACCAGAGAGGAACATCTAACGTTACGCATGGTTTAATAAACGTATACAGGAGTTTGACAGGTGATAATGTAGAGGCGGAGTCAGAAGCAGCAGAAGTGCGGACCGAGAAGAGAAGATGATAGGTGGGGAGTAAGAATAAGGGCGGGGTTGAGGACCTCACGGGAGCACACAAAAAGAGGGTGAAGAAGTGCTAGAGAGAGCAGTCCCCGGAGTCAGTTCCCAGGTTAGAGGTCAGTCTCTATCAGGCTTGTCTCGGACAGTCAGTACTTGTCTCCCAGGAGAGACAAGTCCTAGTTAGTCTCGCAACAGTCAGAGTCTTCGGTCTCTCAGGAAAGACGAAGAGTCAGAGCCAGATAGTTAGTCGGTGTATACTCTCTAAGACTTAGCTTATAACCCGAGTGAAGCAATTCCGGGATGTGTTAGCGTAATTTGTAATCTGAGATGATTATATTATTGCCCAGTTGCAGATAATTTAGGATTAGTCTGCAGAGTTGAGGACGGACTCGAATAAGACTAGATTGGGACTTGTGCCTTGTGTTTATTTGCCTCTCTTATGAGTATGATGCTATTAATTGATGTATATCAACTTGTGTAAATAAACCTCATATTCTTGTGAAGGAGTGCTTTGGTTAACTGATTGATGTCGAGCAGTATTACACAGATTTAGACCTGGTCACAGCACCAGTATTCCAGTAAGTCCTAAAAGGCATTTTCTTCCGTCGCAAATTATTGTGACACTGCAGATCTTCATTCTGTCACACTAGTCTGTCCAGGACAGACAGTCAACAATATGTTTTCGGTAACAAGTTGTTTCTGTCACACATAAGTGCATACCATGTTACTGTTACATCATGTGGTCTATGTAAAACACCTGCTTCTCAGTGTGACACCCAAGATACTCTATTTTAACCAATCAACATCAGGAATTCAGCACGGTCTACAGGTTAATAATCTTTTGTTTTGCCACTATTAACCTTTATTTGTAATGACAATATTTTAGCGAATATAGAAACTCATCTTATTTTCGTTACACATGGAAGTTTATTGCTACAGATAGATCCCGTTTACCTTTGTGTCACAACTATCTATATCTTCTCACTGTTATAGATGATCTCACTGAGTGACAATTTCTATTGATCATCAATTTGTTTACTGTCTTTAATGCGCATTGTGTCTAGATCTTCATCTGTGATTGTTCCAAGAATTCTCATGAATATTTTCCGGCCATTAAATGTTTTACTCCATATTTTTGTCTGATCAATATCTGAGAGCCACATACAATCAATATCTGAGAGCCACATACGATCAATATCTGAGAGCCACATACGATCAATATCTGAGAGCCACATACGATCAATATATGAGAGCCACATACGATCAATATCCGAGAGCCACATACGATCAATGGTTTAATTGACATTACATATATATACGATTAGAATAACCACAATATTCTATTGTGTCTTTCTGTTGTACTCTGTGGGACTCTCAGTAGACTGCGTGCCGCTTTGTTGAGAGAGACAGAGTACATATGGGGTATTCCGAGTACAATAAAGTCAATCCTCTACACCTATTCAAGCTTTGAATCAATAATCTCTTACTTTCAGAAAATAATTGCCATTTTATGTGATGAAAAAATAACATATATGTTTACATATCTGATTTCCAAGTTTTACTTAATCGTTAACTATAATGTCAACTGTCAGTGTCTATTCTTTCAAGACGTGAAATACCGATGTTTGTGTTTTTAAAATCTGAAATATAAATGTAAGATCATTCAATACATGTGAAATGTTGATGTCTGCCTTTTTTTTTAAAATGTGAAATGTACATTTATGTTTAGTTAATTCATATGTGAACTGACTGAACTGATATGTGAACTGATGCTTGTTTTTTCGCATGCTTCGACGTGATGAAAAGAATTGGAGGAAAATAGTTGACGTTACTATCTGTGTTCAATCAAAAGTATTGTTCAAAAATTTAATTATTTCGCGGATCCCTGGGGAGTTATCGCTCGAAGATACAGAGTTACGTACTATGAGCGGTACTTTCGGTGAGAGGGACGGAGTACACATGGGGCAAACCTAGTGCAATGACGTTAATACTCTACATCCTTTCGACATTTTAACTTACGATTTTCCTGTCAAACTAGCGGTACGTATGATATTGTTATTCTCTATTAGAAACCAGTTTCTTAGCACAGGGGAACATTGTCATGGCTGTGTTGAAAAGGCGCAAGGTTTGGACGTGTAAAGAGACACTATTCACTTCAAAAGATTAATCGACAGGGAACCGTAGCTGGGTAAGGAGAAGAGGTTGAAGATTGAAATTTTGGCTTGATAACATTACAGAATTATTGGTCAGACAGTGATGTTTTTCTCACTAGCACTTGTGACTGAGGTACGGAATGGGGTGTAAAGGGTTCCACATTGTTCTCGTGCGGATCCAGGTATAGCAGGTAATCAAGATCCTAAAATTATTTACGTCCATAAATTATTATTTAATTAAAATTGAAGTTACCGTAGTCGTAACCTTTGACAACAGTTATCATCTTGTTCTGATAGGCTACGTTGTGCTTGAACTAGTTATGGGCACAGCGTGGGTGGGCGGAACAACAAAGAAACCTGTCGCAGGGGCCAGAGTTGTGTTCTGATGTAGACGTCTGTTTCAGCAGCATTAGACTCGAAACACCATTGAGTCGAATGGCTGCTGAAACAGAGTGCGGAGCACTTATGGGAATGCCCCGCGTGCTGTGAGACCAGTTTCTAATCAAGAAGAAGAATTAAAATTATCATCTCGCGGTGCACCATGGAAACAGAAATACAGCGGCTCGTGCTGAGTTCATGGCCAACACTTTTATGGATCATGTTCGTGGATGTGAAGGATGTAGATGAAATGATAATTGATTGAAAAAAGACAAGCAATATCTCCGACACCTCTGTGACATCACTTACAGCGGCACTCTCGACACACAGGGGCGAAAGGCATTTCGGTCCGGCACAGTCATTTGAAATGAAGATGCATTGGAGGGATGGCCAGTGTCCATGTCCCGATATAGATAGATGTCGTCACGAATATTGAGAATCGTGAGCAAATCTCCAGAGAAGTAAGGTTCATATACTGAGTACAATAAGATGACCGGCGACACGTGCTAATAAAATGTAGGAAAAGCTATGTAGAAATCGCAAGTTAAGCAATTTTCAGCTGGAGAACAAGCTTGAAGTTACTCTCAAGAAGAATTATCTCATAGAATGTCCATTGGTATTCCTATATATGTGTAGAGACCCAGACTTGGACTAGGTGTTCACGTTGTTGGTGAATGATACCTCGGCTAAGAGGGCGAACGAACCCGAGCACAAATAAATTGTAGAGTGTTTCCTATACCTGAACCATGATCACAGATGTGAAAAGGTTCAGTACTAGATGGGCACAGAGACAATGTGTGTAATTAGCGACACAAGTTCACTGGCAACTGAACATCTCTTGCGAGATAGACGTAGTCGACCCAAATATATTTTTCAGATTACAGCGTCCTCGGAGACCGCCAATCAGGAACATGTAAAGTCCAGGGGCATAGTGAGTGATAGAGAAACCGTTACGGCGTAGAGTCAATACACAACCATCCATCGCATGGTGACAGAAAGGAAGGTTGGCACAGGCTAGAGAAGCTCACGCGAATTAAAAGCATTCCCAAAGCTGATGTGCTTGCTTAAGTCGCAAAATAATGTAGCTCTGCAGTGAAACTGACAGTACAACGTACATCACGCTCCCCAGTTGAAATCACACGAACTTTCACGTTGGTTATCCGTGAGCGAACTTAAAGAAGGAACAGAAGAAGGAACAGGCGAAGTGGCCGTTTTTGTGCTTATAGCTACATGTAGCATCTCTACTATTCTAGCGGTTTACGCATTTAATATTATTATTACCATCATCATAACTCAACGTTTAGTTTAAATTAAACGTTTAGTTTAAATTAAACGTTTAGTTTAATTTAGTTTGGTACCAAATTTTCACATTCTCTGTTTATATTTTGCATCAGTTATGGTATCCTGTATATGTTCACCAACTGAGATTTCATGTGTATGATTCATCAATTATGGTCCCTTAAAGTGTTTTCGTCAGTTCTGATCTCCTATATGTTTTATAGATTGTGTTTCCCTATATATGCTTACTTGATGAACAAACTACTACAGAATACCAGTCTGTCACTCCAGTTCTATATGTCAGGTGGTCGAGTTTTAGTGTCATTTCAGTGTTATATGTCAGGTGGTAGAGATTTAGTGTCATTTCAGTGTTATATGTCAGGTGGTCGAGTTTTAGTGTCATTTCAGTGTTATATGTCAGGTGGTAGAGATTTAGTCTCACTCCAGTTCCATATGTCGGGTGGTCGAGTTTTAATTCTAAATACAGAAGTGTGTTTCTTTTTCTCTGACATAGAAGCCACGAAAACATGCATGGTTTGGACATGTAAGCCGCCATGATACCTTGTAGACAACAGTACAGCAGGGAACCGTCGAAGAAGTAAGAAGCAGAAGGGGACAGATAAAAGCATGGACAGACAACATCAAGGACTGGGCAAGGCAAGATTTTTCCTCACTTGTTGAATAAAGAAATCTCTGGTGGATTTTGTGTGCTGAAGCAACCAATGCGGTACCACTACGACCCTGACGGGTTGCGTGATTATAGGATATGATCTATAGAATTATTATTAACCAGATATATAAGAATCAGGAGGCAATGAGTTTAGATACAGTTAATTCAAAATATCTTTCTTCTGCGCGTTCTCAAACTCCTGCTTGCTAGCAGAATGTAAGCAGAATAACGGGATGCTGTGTGCAATGAGGAAAAGATTTGCAGCGATATCTGCTATTTTCGTTCTGATACATCCGAATTCAGCATAACTTCTGAGTCACTTTGAGCTATCAGGTGAGGAATCCAGTACAACCCTAAACTCTTTTAGTCGCCTTTTACGACATCCATGCAGGTTACATTATTGTATTGGTTTATTTTGCTCACTATCTGAACCCTAACAACAACCTGGCGTATTCGTAAGACAACACATGTCTTTGTTCATAGGGGAGAGTTTTAACACCCCCCCCACCCATTTCTTTCTCTGTCTTAATTCAGCCAATATTGATCTAATAACTAATCAATTGTCTGATAGAAATCACTCAATAATGATGACTTTTTCCGAGTCCCTCGAAAATACAGTCCTGTTGACTTCTCGGGTTCTCGGGTTAAAGTGGCGATGTTTAACATTTCCCATTAATTTCATTGGTCTCTTTAAGTACAATTTGTTTCGCCTGCCAATGAAAATCACGGGAAATGTCGAATAAGTATCACTTTAGATGGGTGATTATTTTGAGTTCACATAACTGTATTATTGCGGAACTCGGCTTCTCATTACGCGTAGTGAGATTAACAATAGGTTAGAAACCACGATTGCTGTTATGTTCAACATTGGACTGTTACATTGGCACTTCCTGTATTAGCCGAATTGAAATAGAACGCAAAGTAATTAAGCAGAGAATTAGAACATATTAATCATACAACTGGGATTTCGGGGTTTGAGTTCAGTCGTGATTTCGACATATATACGTCATATAGGCTAATTGGAAAATGTCCTTCTAAAATGATTCGATCGACTTTATCTGTAATTTTAATTGGTCACTATGTTTATACTTTGTGTCGACAGTCAATCAAAAGCACAGGAAAAGAAAATAATAAATTTTGGAAAGTTGTTTTCAAATTAGTCAACATGTCTTGTGTATGCCCATGAACCTTGCACAATCATGATGTACACAATGTCATTTTGACAATTTTTAACCACATGGCGTTATCAATACTAGTGGCTTATTGTGATATAGTGTTTCATTAACTTTTGACAATATACAATGTATGCAGTGTTACATTGTTTTGTGACATGTGATTGTTGTTTTTATTTACGTAGTTTTTGTTACAATTCAGTTTTGTGTTATATAATATTTGTAACATCTGTAACATATAGCATTTCAAATATCAGAGTTTAGTTTTGTGCATATCATAGTGAAATTGCACAAAAAACTGTTGGAAACGAGTTCTTTGTTGAGAAAGAAGAGAAGCGGCAATGAAACATTGTCTCCAGATTGAAATGTTAGGTAAGCGTTTCAACGTAACCCGGGAAAATCTATTCCTATGGCAAGTGCAGAATTTGGTATTCTAAAATTACTGTTCACGACATAGTGTACAATAGAATGCAGCTTCGAGCAAAATGATCCAGCTAGTGCAGACGTTACAGCTAAATGATAAATCCGGACGGGCTGAGTTCCTAAATCCAATGCTATGTCAATTCGATGATGTTAATGAATTTTTAAATAGTGTGGCATTCTCCGATATAGCGGTTATTCACACTTGTGGTCACCAATTGCAGGATATGGGGGATAAAAGCCCACATGTTGTATTGGAGCATGAGCGAGCCATACACGTTTCATCTCAAATTATGTGATCAGGCCATTCTTCTTCACGGAAGTTACAGTCAAAGATGCAACATACCTAAACATGCAGCAACGTGTGAAGTTCTTAGAATATAACAAGGATTAATATTCCAACAAGATGGAGCACCCCCACACTATGCCAATGAAATAAAAAACTACTTTCATCAACAATTTCCAGTCATTAGAATTGGAAGATTAGGTCCTATAGAATGACCACCAAAGTCATCAGATCTGACCCATTTATATTTCTTACTATGGAGATACTTTAAAAAACTTGTTTATCAAACTCCGGTAGTGCCTGGTTAATCTTCGATAGCGAATAACTGTTGCTTGTGCATCCGTCATACCTCAGATTCTTCAAAACACACTAGAGAGATATAATACCGTCTTGGCATTCTTCGGTCACTCTAGGCGCTCATGTTGAGATGAACTGTAACTTTGTGAGTTGCTACTGAAACTTTTTCTCTTTGTCTTACAGAAAATAGAAATCCGCCAATATTACCATTAATAGTGATAGAAATATTGACATTTGTTATTGATAGTGATTCTACTGGACTCTTATAGTGCAGTGTATTGTATATAGTATCTTAGTACTGTATTGACCGTAAAAATAAGTGCTGTGCTAAATTAGTTTCTATAACAAATTAGTACTGTGTTATTTCATTTCTGTAACAAATGAGTACCGTTTTGTATTAATTTCAGTAATAAATGAATACAACATGTTATATTATTTTCTGTAAAATATAAGTACTGTGTTATTTTAATACAGTGTTACATGTTATAATTCTAAGAATATCATGGACAGGAAGATGAACCAATGCATACGTCCGGAACATAGGAGACTGGCTCCTCAAAAATATCAAAAACGAAAGGCAACATATTGTGTACATGCGAAAAGATACATAATGATTACATATAATAGTTGCATGAGTTTCTGTAATATCTGAGTACTGTGTTATATAAGTTTACGTAGCAAATGCGTATTCTTTTATATTAGGTAATATATAAGTACAATGTTATATTAGTTTTTGTAACTTTTGAGTAATATGGTATATTCGTTTTGTAACATACGAGTACTGTGTAATATTAGTTTTTATAACATTTGTGTACTGTGTTGTATCTTTCTTTTAACATCTTAGTCTATCTATATATACGCTGTGGCCTTTATTTGCCTTGCGGCGTCAGGGGTAGAAAACGTTCACGGGAGATGGCCTTCTTTTTTGCTATGAAAGTCTGTTCCTGTGGCTTCTTTGATTTCTGTGATCCATCTTTTACATGGTCTGCCTCTGACTTTATAGCCGTGATGTCTATGTGTCATGACCATTTGTGGCATGCTATCTGTTGATAGTCTGAAAGCATGTGAAAACCACTCGATCTGTTGTCTCATAGAAAATTAGGAGTGCTCAGGAGACGACCAAACATCTGAGTACTGTGATATATTAGCTTTTTAAACATATGGGTGATGTGAAGTATGATTTATGTAACATCTTAGTACTGTGTTATATATTGTTTTGTTACATCTGAGTACTGTGTTATGTAGTTTTTGTAAGATACAAGACAAACAATATACAAACAGTAAAAATAGTAAAAGTAATGGCACTATCACATAAGCATTAGACAGCAGACACATAACAGCAGAGACATCAAAGTTAATACTGACGTACGTATACATAAGTATTGCCATAGACACGCGCATTAAAAACATGAGGAATGGTAATAAAAAAAACAACTATGTCTGAAAATAACACGAATGACAATACAATACAGTCGCTCCCTTCCTTCCAAATCTAAATAAATGAATAATTGGTATTAAGATCAAATGGCTTAAGGGTACCAACCTACAATATATAGCGTTTTAGTTGGTGCATCTAGCTCTACTGCTGGTGGTGCAAGATCTTTTAGCAGTGACCTAAATATCACAGATACCACGATTATTAGAGTCATTGAAATGTATAGCGACGGGAGTAAGTGTTCTGTGGTTACTGGCATGAAGATGATGACATAAACGGACACGTAGTCTATTGCCAGTTTAATCTATATAATTCTTGTCACTTCGTTTACAAATGATAACGTAAATGACGTTAGTGGAGTTCTCAAGTCATACCTCCACGATCACTGAGTTACGTCTTAGTTACAAAGACCATAGTCTACTATAATATTAATTACATTTGTGGGGTATGAGGTAGTTTGCCAATCTTAATCGTATCATGGTCCACACATTGCCACACAGTCAATCAAAGAGAAACATACGAGAACACGCACCCACAAACGCTATCTCCATCCCTGTCTCTCACACACTAGTACACACACACGCGCGCGCACACACACACACACATTAAGTTTCAGTAACACTGATATCACGTAAAGCACCCTTTTTCAGAATATTCCTGGTGAAGTGGCAGAAGTATTATCTCCGATGAGAGTTGCAATCCTTTTCATTGATTATACGATACAAAGGGAAATAATTACTCAATTCCATTTTCTTGTAGCATTTTATAACCTGACAATTTGTACATTAAAAAAAATAATAATAAAGAGTGTTACATTATATAAATATGTTCAGAAAGTTATACCCGACTTGAGAAAATTATAACATCTTATCTTCTTTACCAACAGCATTATAAAGGTGGCGTTCTGTTTTACTGTTATGATCGTTTTCAGTTATGTATATTGCAGTGTCCTCTATGAATCTTATGCACATACAACTTTCTTGAAGAAGAATAAAGGATGAATAGCTTTCACTTACGTTATCTCCCTCAAATTCTGAACATCAGATAGCAAGACAAAATTACCAAAACCGAGGCTCTCTAAAGAGAAATTTTAACAATGGTGTCCAGGTTGATGACAGAAGAATCAAGTGACTTGGACACAATTCAGAGACGAACAACAATCGCATATCAAAACAACAGCTATATAAGAAGCTCTCAAATATACAAGAAGACAAACCACAGCTGATATTCAATAAAGTCTACAAAACATATATGAAGACCCATGAAAACTGGGGGAAAATCGCCAGACATGGAAACCTAACCTACATGATGGTGATATGACTTTTGAGAATTCAATAACGACCATAGCTAGAGAACAAAAACGGAAGCGTAAGGAGTAGCAACCCATTGAAATGACATTTTCATGCGTCTTCTATGGCAGAGCACATCGCTCATGAATCGGCAGATTTAGTCATGAGAGGGGTGCAAAGGGAACGCATTGCTCTAGGCGGACCCAGGGTTAGCAGATAACCAAGATCCCAAATGTACCTCCTCACGGTGCACCCTGGTAACAGAAATACAGCAGCTCGAGCTGATTCTGGCCAAATCTTTTGGGGATCGTGTCCGAGAATGTGGAGGAAGCAGTTGGAAAGAGATTTGACAGCATTAGAGACAGGCAATATCTCCGACACCATTATCATCACCACGTACAGCGACACTGTCGACATACAGTGAGGCCAGCTAGTTCAGTCAGAACATTGGAGGGGCGGCTAATGTAAAAGGCACGTAAAGGTGGATGCATGGCGAGAAACAAATATATGTCATAATGAGTACAATGACACAATGAAAAGACAGAACAGCGCCAGTGGGTAGCGCGAACTGCAAATAGAAAGTGAAAGGTTCATAGGAAGGGGGAACTACACGCCTTGTTAGCTCGAGACGAGCTTCTAGTTACCTGTATTCCTCATAGGCAGAGACCCAGACCCAATCACGGGCTTTCGGAAAAGCAAGAAGACCTAACCCAACTCTAATGTCGAAACTTCCTAAACCGGAAATATGCTCGCGAAGAGAAAGGGTGTCGTAACCGTTGGGCTTAGGCAAAAAAGGGACAACGATGGCAGTCCTGGCCCAACTCTACTGTCAAGATTTCCGTTACCGGAAATACACTTTCAGAGAGAAAGGGTTCAGTACCTGATAGCCTCAAGCGCTATTGGGACAAGGTCGCTCAGCTCGAGAACGCCTTGCTCTCAAACTCGAACTTGGACGAGGGGTTCACGATGTCGTGAACGACGCCTCGGGTAGGAGAGCGAACGAGTCAGGGTCCAACTCTTCTTGCGAGTTCTTCCTCATATGGAACCAGGCTCGCGGATGAGAAACCGTTCAGTACCTGATGGGCACAGGCACAGTTCGTCCAAATGCACGAGATGAGTTCATAGATGGTGGAACACCTCGTACCAGATAGACGCGCTCAACAAGCGTCTTAGCGAAGAGGCACTACACACCAGCGTGCCCGGCGACAGATAGACAGGCTGTCACGGACTAGGGACAAAACCCGAAATAAAGGAATGACGAAAACGGATGTACTGGACCTCGGACGTCCTGACCACAAGTGGCCAACCGGGGTGCAAATAATCACAGCTTTACTGTGGAACTTGCAGCACAACGTACTTCACGCTCCCTGGCGGAAATCACACGAAATATACGTTGTTAGTCGTTGAAATATTCGAAATATTTGAGAGCTAACGCTGAAGAAGAAGAAGACATGAGAAATCCTGCCCTGTTCATACGACCTCAACTCCAACTGATTCAAGTTTACTTCAGCCCGTATGTCAAGATCAATAAGTCTCTCTCTCTCTCTCTCTCTCTCTCTCTCTATCTATCTATCTATCTATCTATCTATCTATCTATCTATCTATCTATCTATCTATCTATCTATCTATCTATCTATCTATCTATCTATCTATCTATCTATCTATCTATCTATCTATCTATCTATCTATCTATCTATCTATCTATCTATCTATCTATCTATCTATCTATCTATCTATCTATCTATCTATCTATCTATCTATCTATCTATCTATCTATCTATCTATCTATCTATCTATCTATCTATCTATCTATCTATCTATCTATCTATCTATCTATCTATCTATCTATCTATCTATCTATCTATCTATCTATCTATCTATCTATCTATCTATCTATCTATCTATCTATCTATCTATCTATCTATCTATCTATCTATCTATCTCTCTCTCTCTCTCTCTCTCTCTTTCTCTCTCTCTCTCTCTCTCTCTCTATATATATATATATATATATATATATATATATATATATATATATATATATATATATATATTGCGGTTATTATTGACATAATAATAGGTGTCTATGGATGTCGATAGCGAAGCAAGACAGCGGCAAAAAAGGTCAGGCATTCGTGACCGTAGTTAGCTTTAAGCTGGGTGATCATCGTGTATTTATAAGAACCACTTAGCTGGTACTGCTGACCTATTATACTAGCGACATAGTTATAGACGTACACCGTTCTGTGGAAACAGTAAAAACACTGAGTGTATTAGTTACCGACGCTGAAGTCGGATGTGTCGAGCTATTGGAGCAAATAAAACGACGACACAAAGCATTTCCATTATCTGGACTACATTTTGCCGGAAATCTAGTAGGAGTTTTGTCCTGCTATAACAGAGGTCCGACAGAAATTTAAGAACGAACACAAAACTAAATGATTTCCAAAGTTCAGGGTATCTCCCTGGCGTACTGGTTAAGCTGTTCGCTTTGTGTTCAAGAGATCAAGGGTTCTAATATTCTCGCGACGTCTTGATCATGAAGTGGATATTCCAAGGAGGTTGAAAAAAGTTAGAGATTGAGAGAGTTATTGGTTGAGATAGCCAGATATTAAGATAACTAGAGGTTGAGACAGTTAAGGGTGGGAGACTTAGAATTCTAAAGAGAGAAAGAGAGAGAAAGAAAGAGAGAGTGAGTTTGAGATAGTTTGAGGTTGAGATAGTTAGAGGTTGAGGTAGTTAAAGATTTAGATAGTTAAAGTTTGAGAGAGTTAGAGGTTGAGATAGTTAAAGGCTGAAAATAGTTTGAGGTTGAGATAGATAAAGGTTGAGGTAGTTAGAGATTTATAGAGTTAAATGTTAGATAGTTAGAGGTTGAGAGAGTTAAATATTGGATAGTTAGAGGTTGAGCGAGTTAAATCTTGGATAGTTAGAGGTTGAGAAAGTTAAATAATGGATAGTTAGAGATTGAGAGAGTTGAATGTTGCATAGTTAGTGGAGAGTTAAATGTTGGATAGTCAAAGGTTGAGAGAGTTAAATGTTGGATAGTTAGAGGTTGAGAGAATTAAATGTTGGATAGTTAGAGGTTGAGAGAGTTAAATGATGGATAGTTAGAGGTTGAGAGAGTTAGAGATTGAAATAGTTGGAGGTTGAGAAAATTAGAGATTTAGAGACTGAGTCAAAGATTTAGAACCTATATCTATAACTATCTCGCAAATTGCGTGGGAATTCTTTCAACGCTTCTACCCCTCATAGAACATAGTAATTAACCCTTATATAACATAGTAATTAACCCTTATAGAACATAGTAATTAACCCTTATAGAAAATAGTAATTAACCCTTATAGAAAATAGTAATTAACCCTTATAGATCATAGTAATTAACCCTTATAGAACATAGTAATTAACCCTTATAGAACATAGTAATTTACCCTTATAGAACATAGTAATTACCATTACAAACACAAACACACGAAATAAGACAGAAACTCCCGAAAAAATTTTTTAACTGACAAGATAACCTTCACCGATTTCTTCAAACGATGTTGTATCTACGTTTTTGAGCACATAACATAAACGTAAGCCATTACAGTCAGACGATGATGTAACAGTCACGGACACAAGAAACTCCATCTCTCTTTATAAGCTGATGTAATAACTTCAACAAAAATTCAATAGCTTCCTCAAATATCATGTCCGCATGGCAAATGTTTACGACAAGACTATGGCAGGTCAAAGGAATTGAGGAAATGAGCATGAGAGATTGAACGGAAATCAAGTCCTTTGTCTAATATGATCGCAAGAAATAAATGAAGGTTGGTCATTAAGGCAAAATGAAGGCCTCGGGTACACATCAATAGAACTGAAGTGGATGTAAATCATGTAGATTTTTGTTTGATGTTGTCTTTTGTTTATTTGTAGCAGGAAGTGATTGAAAACTTAGTATAGGTTGTTACTCAAGTAATCAATAGATATTGAGAGGAGTAAGATTTGTGGTAGCAAAATATATTCAGTTCTTGATAATGTAGCATGAAGAAATGAATAGATGGAGGATATGGTTGCTGGGGTCAGGAAGAGTCGCTCGAGATGACGATGGACAATCGACAAAATAGAGTCATATGTCTCGTGGCTACAGTAGGCGAACTACACTTGGCATGACAATTGAACTTAACATGAAAAGCACCATATATTAGCAGCATCTGATACTGGAGAGTGCTGGATTCCGCCATATGCATCATATTTGACGCTGATGGAACATAGGCAAATAGATAAATATATATATATATATATTCTTATGCAGATAAATAGATAGATGTATATACAGATAAATAATTTGACAGGTACACAGATATATATTCTGATATATACAGATAGTTATATACGCAGATATATATATACATATATATATATATATATATATATATAGTAAGGTAAATAGATACAGACGTAATGATGTATAGAAATTGATAAATAGGAAGATACATAGATAAATAAATAGATGGACATAGATTTATAGATACAGACAGCTAGATAGAAATATATATATATATATATATATATATATATATATATATATATATATATATATATATATATATAAATTAAAAAAACAGCATGAAATAGATACATAGTCTATATATATGCATATATAGATAAATATATAGATAAATATATAGATAAATATATAGATAGATAGGTACACAGATATATATTCTGACAGACACTTAAATACACACACTCATATATATATATATATATATATATATATATATATAGTGAGAGAAAGAGACATTATATACACAGATAAATAGATAAACAGATACAGATAGAGATGAAAGAACAAGAAGCAGTAATAAGATACTCGTATATATCAATAGAAGTAAAAGAGAAACTATTAAGTTTTAGAAAAAGATAATTGTCAACTTGTCCATGAAAATGTCTCATTCATCAGGACATGTTTACTCGTCTGTGTCATATTTCGCATGAGCAACCAAGACCCGCGCCAGCCTTGTAATGAAGTCCCTGGAGACAGTAATGAATGGTATCCTTAGGTAATATTGGGCATTAAGAAAACAGCGTTTCTTCGCCTGATCAGACTTAATGCTTGAGTTTCTATGATGAATTATGTGTTAAATTGTGGTGGAAACACTTGAAAATTATGGGCAGAGGATTTGTGAATGATATGGGAGATTCTTTAAATTACAGTACAAAATTATTCAATAACAGTCTTTTATAATTGACATATATGAAGAGAGGGAGAGAGAGAGAGTAAGAGAGAGAGAGAATATAATTAAAAAATCACTACATGCAATCCAATATATTATTACAAGGGTAACCTTGTTCACATTGATATATTTTAAACACAAGCATATTTAGCAGTCGTGTGTTTTTGGGCCTGAAAGGGGAGAAAAGAATAGCGATACAGTTTACTTTTCATGAATGATGTAAGAAGTGACTAAGAAGGATTTTGTATCATCCTATATAGGGTCAAACTGACCAAGAAGTCATGCTGAAGTCGGATGTGTCAGGCTGAAAGTTATCATTATCTAAAATAAGCTGTAAGCCATGACAAAATGCTTTCATTTCTTCGGAGTACATTCAACTAATCTGCAGGATTTAGTTTGAGAGCCAACGATAATAAAATAACATAAACCTAGAAGGCGATCATATTTAGTATCTTGAATTTCTTTTTGTTATTGCAATTGCTTATTCGAAGAGACACTTATTTTTCATTCAAGTGCTCCGTGGAACACATTCCTGCAGCTATCCGTCTCTAACACCTTTTCTGCTGCGTTTTCTTTTCCTATGTTTAAGAAGCTGTGATTGTTTGTGTTTCCTTTACTATTTCGACAGACTGTTTTATACTTCTAACTCGCCTCTTTCCGTGTATATTTCAGTCAAACCTATGCATCTTCATTATCTATCTTTGGTCTTCTATACATCTTCAATTTCTATCTTTGGTCTTCTATACATCTTACATTTCTATCTTCGATCTTCTATACACCTATATTTTCTGTCTTCGACCATCTATATATCTTCATTTTTTATCTTTGGTCGTCTATACATATTCATTTTCTATTTTTGGTCTTCTATACATCTTCAATTTCTAACTTCGACCTTCTTCTATACATATATTTTTTAAAATCTTTGATGTTCTATGCATCTTCATGTTCTATCTTTGATATCATTTACATCTTCCTTCGTCAATATATACAGTGATAAATTTTGGACGGCGCAAAAAAATGATGGTCAACCAGCAGAGAACAGGTACTGTCAGCAGAAGTGTAATGGTGGATATACTCAGAGAGATAAAGCAACTATGGACGTGTCCATAACTGGACCAGTTGATGATGATCGGGAGACTAACTAACTAGTGATAAATACTACATAAAGTACAAAATTACTACCAAACCCTAATTAACTAACTAGTGATAAATACTACATAAATACAAAAGTTACTACCAAACCCTAACTAACTAGTGATAAATACTACATAAAGTACAAAAGTTACTACAAACCCTAACTAACTAGTGATAAATACTACATAAAGTACAAAAGTTACTACCAAACCCTAACTAACTAGTGATAAATACTACATAAAGTACAAAAGTTACTTTCCAAACCCTAACTAACTAACTAGTGATAAACATTACATAAAGTAACAAAAGTTACTACCAAATCTTAACTATCAATGTAAAAAATAAAAAAATTAACAATAAAAAAAAAAAAAAAAAAAAAAAAAAAAAAAAAACCAGGACTTTTTTCCACGTTCAGATCCAACTGGGAACTTTCTCAGAAACACATAAACATTGAACAAGAAACATCGAGTACACGATTATTTGGAGACGTATTTTACACAGCAGACGTAAGAAAAATCACCTGTTAAGGTGGTAAATTACAGATGCAATCTTCATCCTCAAACAACTTTCAGAAAGAGCTATAGAACATAATCAAGATATATATTTAACTTTCATGGCCGAAGAGGAAGCTTTTAACAGAGTGGATAGAGCACAACCATGGACAACACTACAGACATATGGAGTTCCCCAGCTTCTGATAAACCTATATCAGAGCATATACGCCAATAGTCAAAGAGCAGTAAGAATGATCACAGGTACATCGATAATTTTCAAATTCCCCTGGGAGTGAGACAAGAATGCGTACTATGTCCCTAATGTTCATAACATACATAGATCACATCTGCAATGTAGCAAAGACAACAAAATAAAACAATCGGAAGGACAACGTAAACGAATTTCTATTTGTGGACGAGGCACGCACTAGTAGCATCATCAGAAAACTGCAAAGACAAATAGACAGATTACATCAAACATACCAAGCCTTCAACATGAAGATAATTATAGAAAAGGACCGAAGTAATGAGGAGTAGGAAGAACAGAAAGAAACACCAATGTTATATATTGGAAATAACAGACTTAATCGAGTGACAGAATTAACACACATAGGAAGCAATATAACAACAGACAAAAGCAGCACATAAATACAGAAGAGGTGTAATAAAGCATACAAATCCCTAGGGCAAATAACATGAATCTTCAGAAACAAGAAACAAAAATGTAGATTTAAACACCAACAGAACACTATTCAAAACACTTATTATGCAAACGCTGTTCTACCAAGCCAAACATGGACATAGACAGTATAAGACAAACGTAAACTTGTGACAGCTGAAATGGCATGCTTACGCAGAATCCTAGGAATATCGCTAAGAGACACAGTGTGGAATGAGGACATTCGACAAAAAGCCGACACCACTTTAATATTGGAATATATTAAGAGACAACAGATCAAATGGTTTGCACACATCAGCAGACTACCATCAGACAGCATACCAGAGCAAGCTATGCTACACAGATACAGTGAAGGCAGACCTAGATTTCGACCATGAAAACGATGGACACGGAACAAAAGAGCCGACAAATTCCACAATATACTCAACACACAAGAGGGGCCGTTTCCAGAAAACTCTTCTTCAATTGACGCTGGAAGGCAACAAAGGGCTTAGCGAATAGATAAAAAGTGATAAATCAGAGCAAACGAAAGTCCAACGCAAAAGATGAAAGATGCGAACACAGACCACACACACAAACCGAATATTGTGTATGTGGATAACAACATGAGGACAAAAGCAGAGGTTGAAGGCCACCAATGAGCAATGTCAAGATTGAGGGAGGGGGTGGAGATAATATGAAACCATTTAAAATAAGATGCAATAAATTGGTAGCACGTGTAGGGGGGGCATCAACAGACAACGTCGAGATTATAGAAATGAGTAAGGGGGATCAGTAGTTACCACCTTTTGAAATTGATAATGCTGGAAAAAAAAACAATTGCGGATATATACAAACGCTATTTATCACCCTTAACAGGGGATTTTTCAACACTTTTATTATCCCATTTCCTTGAATATAACAATAGATAAATCCAAAGTGAAACAGGACAAAGAATTTAAATATCTATGCATATTTATTTCCGAAAATGGAAGACTAAACAGAGAATTAGAAACAAGGTGTCAGAAAGCAAACACCGTGACCTACCAACTTTCACCATTACTTCTTCACCCAAAGATCAAGATAGAAATTTAACAGATAACATCTACAATTTTTATACCTACACTCTGGTACGAATGTCAAATATGGTCTTTAACAGCCTCACAGCCGAGAAAAATCGTTACATCATGTGAAATGAAGTGTCTAGAAAAACTGCAATGGTTACTAAACTGGATAAAATAAGAAATAAATAAATTAGGTAAAGAGTAGGTATAATATCATGTACGGTATATGCATAAGGTCCTACATAGCAATAAGAGCCTATAACAAAAGAATATCCGGGTCTAATGCCAACGGTAGACCAAGAAAACGGTGGATAAAAAACACATAGTTAACCTTGAACAAACATGGACTAAATGCAACCACGGCGACACATCTGACCATGGAACGACAGCTTAAGCTTCCACCCCTAGACTTAACGGCAAGTGTGAATACGATCAACCATCATTCACCTGGGGACAAACAATAGACAATAGATTTCCTTGAATCTATGGGAATTCTCTGTGTGTCAATGGTGTGCAATAATTTTGAACGCACATAATTTAACAATTATTTGAGCGTGTTTTTCATTACTTGGAGAGCCCTGCTGTAAAAAGGACGTCTGTGAATAACCGTGCACAATTCGATGTTTCTTGCTCAATATTTATGTGTTTCTTGAGAAAGGTCCCAGTTGGACCTGAACGTGGAAAAATTGTCCTTGTTCTTTTGTTTATTCATAATTATTTATTGATAGTTAGGCTGTGATAGTTACCTTTGTACTTTATGTAGTATTTATACTTATTCATTTGGTTACTGCGGCACTCTCCATTTTGTCGGACATCCTCAGACATTTTGTTATTCATATATAAAGCCCTGTGGTCTCATCGCGGTCAGCATTAACAAGTGACGCGATTTGTTTTCTGGTGATTTTCATTAGATGCCCAAACAAAGTGTACAAAAAGTAACCAATGGAAATCTCGGAAAAAAATCATCTACATCACTTTTGAAGCATGATAGCGATTAGATCACATGATTGTGCAATTAACAGATGGTTCGCATACATCAATGCAGAAATAATTACGACTGTTGCAAAACCCAGGATATCAGCAGACACAATTCTAATATTGAGATTAGAAACCGATGGTTTTGTTGATGGAGATTAACATAATTTAACTGGTCTTAGATCTGTGATGAGAACTGCTTGAATAGCCTCAAATTAAGACAGAAATAGCTAATTTAAAAATAGTTCTGCAGGTAGCAGACGAAAATAGAAAAATGATAATAACAACACACAAATATCAACGTTTCGACCACAATGCCTTCATCAAGAACATAACATAACACCACACTCTCTTGGATATCCGGATTTCTTCGTTTAGCGATTAACATGTGAACGTGGACAGTGCCGTTTCTTACTTATCATGTGTATAGTTGAAACGTTGATTTAGTCTTTCTGTATAGTCATCTATTTTTTCCCTGTCAGTCTGTTTGTGAAGGTAAAATATACTATCTTCTGCTTTACATAAACTAACTTCAGTTCGGTTGAGTGGCCGCTTAATATTGCTTTTGGCGCTTCCACCCTGATTGCCACTGCCTAGTTTCGTTTGATAGTCTGCAACAATAAAACGTTGCCAAGAAGTGGAGATTTAAGTGGAAATGTGGCCTGGTAGGTAGAAATGGTACACTTAAATACGATCTACCGGGCCACAGGAAGAAGAAATCACAGCAAAAGTGTAAATAACAGCTTCGTGCATTTCATTGTTTGATACCATTGTCTTTACAGAGGACAGAAAACTCGATAGAGAGATGGACACATGATGCCAGAAAGCCTGTACTGTCTCCAATACTTAAACACCTAACAAAACGTATGGCTACAAAACGAAAATTGATAAACATAATTTTGTAGATTTGTAAATCTATGTTACCAATGTCAGACATGGATCTTGACAAAGACACTAGCGAAAAATATCACTGTGTGTGAAATGAAATGTTTGAGGTAAGCTATAGGCTAAATGTCACCAGAAAAGGCCGACGGAGAAATGAAGATATCAGGAAAGAAATAAAGACTATATTAAGTCAAGATTACATCGAAAGACAGCAAACCAGATGGTTTAGCCACCTCATGAGAATGGAACCACTGCAACCATCCCGTCGTGCATACAATAGCAGAAGGTTGGGTTGCAAGACACAAGTGGAAATGACAATAGATAAAGATAAATACCATACAAAAGGTTGGAAAGGTATGCAGAAGTCATTGTGACATTAATCAAAGCATTCTTTCGAGAGTTATATTGTGCTTATGCAGCGATTGTCGTTTATTTTACACAGAGAAAAAAACCAATCAATAAAACAACATTACATATAATTTTGATGTCTTCTAGACATACATAAAACACTAGTTACAAATACTGCTTAGTTTGTTAGTTATTTCGCAACGGCCAAAGACGGCACATAGGGAGGATGTCATAGATTTCCATGTCTCTCGTTTCATTGCAATTTGCTTTAGATCTTCATTGTTTATGATACCGATGGCGAAACGTTCTCTTGTAATAGTTCTACGTAAAGTTTCTTTTGGTCTTCCTCGTTTTCTCTTACCCATTGGTGACCACATTAAAGCTTGACAGGGGAGTCTTTCGCTATCGATTCCTAGCAAGTGTCCGATGTAATTCCGGCGACGCTTTCTAATGTAGGTGGATACATGTTCTTGTTTTGATTCTTGTCTGACAAGAATCTGTTTAGTCTTTGTTCTAAGTATGAAGTTGCTTGCAACTTTCTCATCCATATGTTAATGTTGGAATTATTCAGGAGTTGAAGATTTTAAGTTTTGTGTTATTTCTTAGTGTTTTTTAATGCCAAATATTTGATAGTTTATTGAATGAGGAGCAGCCAGTGCAATACTGTGTGATATTTCTGTTGATGAATCTCCTGTTGTTGATAGCGTGCTAAAAAGGTATGTGAAGTTGTTGACATTTTCAAGAGGTTTTTTTTGTATAGTTTGATGTCCGTTGATTTGTTGGTAAGGTCAAATATTTTTGTTTTGGATGTGTTGATTTCAAGCCCAAGTTGTGCAGAGAATAATTGAAGGCTGTCAGAAATACTGCTGGAGAAGAATTAAAATCATGCAGCAGACAGGATTTGAATAGGTCTGTTTAGATGGCACCCAGTGGACTTGCAAATTGAGTCAACACGTTTTCCATCTTCGACCACATTGTAAAACGAGTAGTGTAGAGAAGATGGTGGAAAGAGTGCCCCCCGCGGTTGCTGCGTTAAAGGTTTCTATTAGGTGTGCCAATATTGTAAAAAAGTCTTCCACTTTCGGTGCAGTGGGGCTAAATTGTTCGTTTCGTCCAAGGCATATATACCAGTTACACAACGTGAAAATGTCTGAATTCTTAAGCAACAAATGTTATACGATGTTAATACCACTGTAATATATTTTCACATTTGTTAAATACATATTTTCACTGTTATTCCAACGCAAGATGGCATTTTCTATATAATACAATAATGGTTTCATCAATTGTATCATTCAAATTTGCTTAGTAAAACAATTATGGGTATTTCTAATAATTATAAAATAATTTTTGAAATGTTATTCAGTCTATTATTATGAAACTACCAGGAATGTATATACGTTTAGATAAAGGTGAGTGCGTTGTTAACAGATATCTTTGGTAGCAGATACTCAAATAGAACGAGGGGGTGTATGTTCATTATGGGATTGGGTTTGTTTATTTTACGTTATACGATGTATTTTATATTCTCTATGTTACCTAAAGTGACAAGGTACAGTTCAAGCAACTCAATCCCCAGTATATGTGTCTCTGATTGAACTTCTCAATCCCATGTTTCTGTGGCTCTGGTCAAACCCCTCAATCACCTGTATCCGTGGTACTGATTAAACCCCTTAATCACCTGCATCTGTGGCTCTGATTAAGCCCCTCAACCCCCCTGTATTTCATATGTGTATGGTTGTACGTATTCCATGTGTCTGTGGCTCTGGTTGAACCCCTGAATCACCTGTATTTGTGACTGGTTGAACTCTCCAATCAGCTGTATTTGTGACTGGTTGAAATCATTCCCCTGCATATGTGGCTCTGGCTGAACTCCTCAATCTCCTATACCCGTGGCTCTGGTTGAACCCCCAATCACCAGTATCTATGGTTCTGGTTGTACCCATCAATCAATGTGGTTCTGGTTGAACCACTCAACCACTTGTATCTGTGGTCATTGTTAAATCCCTCAATCACCTGTATTTGTGATTCTGGTTGAACTCCTGAATCACCCGTATCTGTATCTCTGATTATAAATTGTATATGTGGCTTTGGTTAAAAACATCAATCATACGTATCTGTGGTCATTGTTAAACCCCTAAATGACCTGTATCTGTGATTCTGGTTGAACTCCTCAATCACCCGTATCTGTGGTTCTGATTAAGTCCCTCAATGAATTGTATATGTGGTTCTGGTTAAACAACACCAATCATACGTATCTGTGGTCTCTGTTGAAGTCCTAAATGACCTTCATCTGTAGCTCTAGTTGAACCAATCAATGACCTGTTTCTGTAGCTCTAGTTGAACCCTTCAATGATATGAATCTGTTGCTCTGGTTAAACCCATCTCTTTCTCGTATATTCGGGTCTAATTGATATTATCTTACTGAATGCAACCTTAGTAGCAATATTGACAGAGGGCACAATTAAACATGCAGTTTAATGTATTGTTTTTTTTTCACTCTTCCTCCGCTCATCTTGCAATGAGGGTGTCATTTTCCTCTTGATCTTTCACTAATTCATGGCTTTTCAATCATGACTTCCTCATAGTGATCCCTGCTCTCACTGACCCAGCATCAATCATGCCGCACAGCACGTGTCCTCATGCATGAACACTTCAATTTATGATCTTCCCAATATTTGAGAACGTGCATTGTCCCGAACTCTGCTTTACGCTCACTGTCGTGCCCTGTGAAGTCTTGGTGAATTAAAGGAAATCTCTACCTTGCAGTAACACTACGGAAGCTCTTAAGAAAATTATCATAAAGGATATTGTTATCACCCTTTGTTTGCTTCTTTCCGTTATGGATTTGGTTCGACACCTGGACACTTGAATTGACGTGTCCTGGTCTTGTCCAGGAACACGAACTCTGGCATAATCTCGCTTAGATAGTTGGCGTTGTAATCACGGAAAAACGTTAGCTTAGCTTTTGGTGTTTATCGATGTGTGATATAGTTATCTCTTTTTTATTGTTTTTTTAATCGCTTGGTCACATATCGGAAGCGGCTTGTTGTATTTGTTGAAGACGCAACTTATCCACAAAAAATTATGATTGAGAAACAATGAATGCCAGCAATTTAAGAAATATTTGTTCAAGATAAACTTGTATTAGTGATAACTCATGATAACTCATTGCCGAGAAATGGACATTTAGATAAAATAAGATAAAATTAACATAAATATGTTGAGATAGGGTAATAGAACCAGAGACGCTGATATATATATATATATATATATATATATATATATATATATATATATAACAAATTAAAGATATATCTTAAAGTATCTCTTTTGGTGCGGCCATCTATTTTTAACCGCGGATACTAGTCCAATTTGGTTATAACATAACTTTACAACAATAAAAAATAGTGGAGGTCGCTGTTCTGTTAAACCAGTGGCCACAGCATGCGGTAAAAAATACTTATCTCTATCTCTTTTAAAGATAATAATTCTTACAATAATGTTACTGTATACATAGTTTTGCAGTTTTATACAGCACAATTTATATTTGTGTTCTTTATTTTAGTGAAAAATATTGGACAAGGCAAGCATAACAGCAAAAGTTAATTACATTTGGTGGAATCACGAACATTCCCAATAGTTTCTTCTTCTTGTTTCATTCGTCTGGGACGTGTTTATATCTGAAGTTATGTTTCTTCTATAAATATGACTGTTTTGTAACTTGTACTGACGTATGTAGAAATGTTCTGTTGTTTCTCTGAGTCAGTGAATTTTCCTCAGCAGTTTATATTTTCGGTATTCTTCCCAGTAGTAAGACAGACGATTAAGGGGGTGGGGTATAAACTCACTCTTATAATAAAAGAATATGCCATTTTTAGTATTTTGACATATTTAAAACAGAAATTAAAATTACTATCCACAAATAACGATTTCCACACACAAAAATTATCAAGTCTCCAATAGCGAAGTGGAAAGATTTATAAAAATGTTAAGAGGAACCGCCAATAGGAAAGTCGTAACTACGTCCCCGACCAGTACCAATTTATAGCTATGAAACATGAACACTTTATAGAGCAGTGGCAAAGAAAAAATTACTTATTACGAAATGAGATGCTGAAAAAACAAATCCAAGAAATAGAGAATACTATAGACAGAGAACAAGACGATACAGAAATGTTACCGGTGTTGAAAGTGAAAGAGAGGTGAATCCTAGAGAAAATAGCAAGAACAATTATCTGGCATCGAATTTTATGTGTGCTAATTTGGATGTCGTTATTGATTCGTTTACGTATTCGTAGCCATTCAAATTTTATTTTAAAAATCTGCTCCTTGCTTAACTCATCTTAGTTGTATTTAACGACATGTATGGCAAGATGTAGTGCATCTCTTCTTTGCATTCCCAGATGATAGCTGTTGTTACCACATTGACGATAGATAGTAATAACCTCAGTAAATTATAATAACAACGATATGTGGCTGGAATTTGACTAAAATACTAATATTTCGTAATGTTATTGAAATAATTGTTCTTGCTCAGAATTTGAAAGTTTTTGAAAACAGTTTCCTTTATTGTCTGAAAATTCTACCTTACTTAACTGGAGGATATGACCATATTTCTGCTAATTTGTAATCAGTAGAAGAATAAGCTGTTGCCAAATTGTTACAAATTTCGCACTTTGTAAAGAGCTCGTCGACCATCCAGTGGAGTCCTCAAGAGATTTTTAGAAGAATTTTGTCATAATCGCTAGCCTGTATGTGAGATTGAGTAAACATATATTGGTGGTCAGTATATCGCACGCAGAAAACACTGATAATGTGGCCACTAGTGATATCGAGCTTCTGTGATAACCTAATAATACACAACGAGAACCGTATGCAGGGCAAGCTTGTCATAACTTGATAATAGACCACGAAAGTCACGTACAGGAAACGCTTCTATGATAACCTTATAATAGGCCATGAGGGCCGTATGCAGGATAGTTTCTGAATACCTGATAATAGGCCACGAGAGTCTTATGCAGGACAATCTTTTATAACCTGATAATAGAACACGTGGGCCATATACAGGACAAGCTTCTGTAATAACGTAATAATAGACCATGAGAGCCATATGCAAGACAAGTTTGTAATAACGTGATACTAGACCACGAGAGCCATATGTAGGACAAGTTTGTAATAACGTGATACTAGACCACGAGAGCCATATGTAGGACAAGTTTGTAATAACCTGATAATAGACCACAAAAATCGTAGGTAGGACAATCTTCTGGGACAACCTGAGATAGACTACAAAGTCCGTAGATTCGGCGTAGCTGTGTGTGAATGTTTTCGTTTTACAGATGATCATTAAGCAAAAAGAAGAAGCAATCCATTTAACATTTTCTCAGGAATCGATTTTTCAAGCGATCATGTCACAGCAACAGAATAATTTTGTTTGGAGAACTATCTCCTCTGTTTTACATATCTTTAAACATATTGTTTCTGAACATCGTTGTCCCCGCACGTAAGTTATGTCTCCAGACATCTCGTTTCGAACGTGTTTTCCCAGATTTTTGGGGTCTATGAAGAAATCTTGAGGATTTATAGATGGCTTTATAGATGGCTTTATATCCCAGCATTGGTTTACCGTGGGCTCGCTGGCCTCAACCAATTCTCCGAATAGTACATGTTTTGGGATGCGGCAGTTTTGACATTCTGCGGACGTGACCCAGCCAGCGCAATCTATTTCTATTAAGAGTTTCAATGACAGATGGTACCTGAGTGCGGTGTAGCACTTCAATTTTGGTGATGTTGTGCCATTTAAATTTTAAGAGTTTGCGGATACATCTTAGGTGAAAGGTGTTTGGTCTCCTCTCGTACTTTGTGTAGGCAGTACATGTTTCGGATCCATTGTATAGTGTACTCAGCACGCATGTTTTATAAATCTGTATATCTTGGTTTTCAGTTTTTGTTTTCAATCTTTTCCAAGCTCGTTTTGAGAGTCCGCCAATAACGGATAGCACTTTCCCTATGCATACGTTTATGCATTAACTAGTGAAACGGTGAATGCAATAGTGGATAGTGATAGTGGAAATAGTGAAAATTTGTGATACTTATTGTCATATATAACAGTTTCCAGGCCTCTGTCATGTTTGTCAATATCGGACTGCCAAGTGGTCTCACTGTGTGCCACTAGTGCAGCAGCATCAGTGAAGTTCACCATCATCGATTTTGCTAATGGGAAGAGAAAAGATTTAATTTCTATTAAAAACCATTTGCTACGCTTTTGAGTGGATTTATGTTTTTCCAGATCTTTTCGGAAATCCACTAAAAAGAAGGTTGGGGGTGGGAGGAAGAGGGAATAACCCTACTTTCCAATCATATCCTAGTACTAATTGTCATGTTCTACTTTCCTAAGAGAAGAGGGTGTGGTTTGGAACCCCCCCCACAATATATATATATATATATATATATATATATAGATATATATAGATATATATATTTATATATTAAAAAATCGAATTTTCCTATCATTAAGCATGTGGACTACTGCTTAATTCAATATATTCAAGGTCACGCCTGAATGTAAAATAAGGATAACCAGAATTAGGTTGTTTATACATTTATTTTGAAAAAAATGTGATTGTCATTAGACTGACAGTAACATATATATTCCCCTTGCGTTGCCAGAGCTCAAAAGAAGAATAACGAATTGCAAAACAGTCACCTGTCAATCACGGGATGCAAGTAAGAAGGTAACTAAGAAATTTTGAAGGAGAGATTGCATGCCCTCTTATATCTCGTAGTCAGTCATAATGAGCCAACAACAAAAATATAGTGTAGGATCGATTCCCTTCGCATCGTACCACGTAGACGGTCAAAATGTACTAAAACCATTTTGAAGGTGAGCTTACCTGCTTACACTACTTAGTAGACCAGTATTTCATAACCTTTTTTTAACGTGCCCCACCTAAGCCTTTCTAAAATTCTGTTGCGCCCCCCCCCCCCCGTGCAACATATATACATTTTTTATATTAAAAAAATGAATTATTTCTAAATAAAGCCTAATTATCCCCCCCCCCCACTACTTGAACAATCGAATTGCCCCCCCCCTCCCCACCATGTGAGAGGTGGATACCACGTTGGGAAATATTTTCGTAAACGGATTAAAATGAAGAAGAAAATAGATGAAGATAGATACTAGAATGACTAAGTTTCGTGAGAGATAAAGCATGAATGATTAAAGTACAGACTTTCATTAATCTTGTCGACATAGAAGAGAAAGTGGTCTGGTCGTTCGTGTGTTGCTGGAACCCAAAAACGAAACAAATAATAATAACACCATACCATTCTGTGGATGTCCCAGCGCCGATTAAGTAGGTTTATGGAGGGGTAAAGTTGGTTGTCATATGCCGTAGGTCAGTTGCCTAAATTATGCTGTGTCAGGTGTCAGATGTGTCAGGCCGAAACGCGAAGACATCGCTGCCAAGTTGAAAACCATGACAATACGTTGTCCTTTCTCTGGATATCCCGTTAACTACCAGGAGATTGAAAACGAACGTTAAAGAAAGTAGAAGAAAAAAATAAAATTTGAAATATTTTGACAAGACCATTCAGGATAACTCATTGCAAGAACATATTTTAAATATTAGACAGAGATCTTAAGATATTGAATAAATTAAGACGAGCAACAACAAAAATTGTAAGACAGACATTGTCCTGGAATCCAAAGAGAAGAGAAAAAGCGGGAGACCAAGAAATACCCGGGTATAAGAGTTAGACACATATAAAAACATATGGCACACACAGAGGGAGGAAGACTTTCTATAGATATCAAAGACCATCGGAACATAACACACACAGAGGAAAGACGATTATCTCAAAATATCGAAGATCATGTGAACATGACAGCCACAGGAACAGGACGATTATCTCAAGATATCAAAGATCATCTGAACATGAATTCATAATTTCATGATTTCATAATTTCATGATTTCATAATTTCACGAGCATGTGCATGATATATATAAACCCAGCTAACTTTGATGTATAGAAACCCAGCTAACTTTGATGTATAGAAACCCAGCTAACTTTGATGTATAGAAAGCCAGCTAACTTTGATGTATAGAAACCCAGCTAACTTTGATGTATAGAAACCCAGCTAACTTTGATGTATAGAAACCTAGCTAACTTTGATGTATAGAAACCCAGCTAACTTTGATGTATAGAAACCTAGCTAATTTTAATGTATTTTAGAATAACTTGAATGAGTTAACATACACTATTCAGGATACACTATTCAGGACGTAGCGACCACGCCATTATTGTTGGCTGCAGTTAATTTCTAGGCAAAATAAATACGTTCTGTTGGTTAAAATTAATTTCTGAACGGTCCATATGTACATTTGTTTAATGCAAGGTTTGTACCTGGCGCCGTGGCCGTCCGAGACACTCACTTATCTGTTCGCCACAGAGCCAGACTAAAAAATAAAATTGAAATAAAGAACCTGTGCATTCACCCTGAAAGATACCGATTGGTGCAGTTTTGGGCCCTGACTATTCCTCAATGTTATAAGGCCAAAATCTTCTTGGCTATTTCTTCTCCTTCTACCCTTAACTGTTCGCTGCTGTATAATGAACGCAAATGATGTCTCATTACATGTCCAGCTTAGGAATTTTACTCCGTTTCACGTGTCCATCTGCAGTCTCAGTTATTTTTGACTCGGACAAATTTTTTTTTGGGTGGTTCTTGGTTCTTCAAATGCCCATGCAGGATTTTGTTATCGAGACCTATACATTTAGGTACATTGTATGGCCCTGTACTATATAAGACATACTGACGCACTAATCGGATATCAAACCTTCTTAAATGACTCATTTAGCTAATACCGTTAATTCTCATTGGTCAATACGATTATACTTTGTATAACAGCCAATTAAAATTAAGGGAATAGTCAAATGAGTCCTTTTTAGAAGGCATAATTTCCCATTAGACTGTATGTTTTATATTGCTGATGGCCACGTTACATTGCGTGCATAGGGCTTATTACAATAAGGTTTCCTGGGATTTCATTTCCCAGAAAAGTTTGGGGGTCTTGTGTGAACAAAGTCATTAGTTATGGTAACATAATATTTATTTTTGTCCACTATGAGATTGTCTGGGTCACATATTATAATCGAATGTTGCCAATCGTAATTGTCCTCAACAATAACTTAAATATGATCGTGAGAATGCTGATTATAGAACAACTCAGAGTGCCGTCTATATCCTCAAGTACAGCTGGTAGATTGTATGTTGTCATGTCAAACTCTTCGAATACAGGAAACTAGGCACAAGCTATTCCAGTCACCATAGTTGTCCCCCAATTCATGATTATCAAATCCATATTCCCTCGGTGCCGTAGGAGTGCAAATTAAGGAGCATCCACACAAAAATTTCACCTTATCTCTTGATCTCAGTGTCTTATTTGAGCATGGAGAAACTTAAGGCTGTGTTAATCTCTTTTCTATTCGCGTTATACCGGTTTACGTCGTGGAGCGTCAGGGGTAGAAGAGTGTTTCACATATGTTTGTTTTCTTTGATTTTTGTGATCCATCTTTCATATGTCCTGCCTCTGTCTTTGTATCTGATCTGTAATATTATCAATCCATACTTTCCTTTATCCTCCTCTTATTTTACTACCCTCAACTGTTCCCTGCAGGTCAGTCTTAAAATGGATTCATATTTCATCCTATGTCCAAACAACACACGTTTGCGATGTTTCAATGCTTATTGGAGATGTTCTTGTTGCCCGTAAGAGAATTTATTATATTCCTTAAATATACATTGATTTTGTCTGTATAATTTATGCACAATATTTGTCTGTAAAATTTGTTTTCAAAATCTTTTATTCTTCTCTATATTTCCGCTGTAATTGTTCAACGCTCACATCCGTACAAACGCATACACAATATTAAAGAGTTATATACGGTCATATTTACTATTGTATTATTGAACTTATTGTGCTTTTCCATATGATGATGAATCGGTACATCGCAGCCTTGTCACCCAATTATGATTACCATAATCAATGGGATATTGAAAGAGTGACATATTTTCTAGAGAAAACCTTATTTCAACAGAAATGCTATCATGTAGCTTAGTTCTTTTTATTACTACAATTTTTTACGATTTGAAATAAACCCCTTCGTTTCAAAGTTCTACTGTTTTCTAAATATATTTGTTAACTGATGTCTTTGTGTGGTCTTCCTAACTCGTGCAGTGTTATGCCCTGTAGTCTGTATTGTAGTGATAAAGCCTTTTTGATTCAAACTTTAAATTTATATATCTTTTTCAGATTTGTGTAACTGTCTTACTTTGTGCCTTAATACTTACTAGCATAGTGCTTTTCAAGGCATACAATCCGCAATATTAGTCTCAAGCATCTTGAGAATACACAGCACAGTGAAATCTGTTTTAAGTAAGTTTTAGTCTTTGTCAAAGGGCAGCACTCCGTTTCAGCCAAGGGACATCATTCTACACCAGAAGTAAAAACCAGGCGTCGCTAGCAACCATCATTATGCAGTATTGTTTCTGCAACTTTGAACGAGTCTGGGTCACATTTATCCATGACAATATTGTCGCTCTATCTCCGTGCAAAACAGTAGAGGAAAATAAATAACGCGGAGACTACGGACGTAGAAATAAATAATTCAGTGACGAAACCTGCCGTGAACACAATAGACTACTTCATTATGCACGCACTTTTGTTTCAGAGATCCGAAGCTTGGTGCATACAGAAGCCTGATGGCAAAGGTCGATTTTGCTCCAGGGGTTTTAGTTTTATAGGATGGATTTATGGCCGACCTGACAATAGACGCTAGACCTTCTCGTGTAACTGTCGCTAACATAATTCTGGTTCTGCTAACACAGTGCACAGAAAATTGAAAGCGACTAGTGATTGTATTTTGATATAATATTCAATATCTCTACTTGTAGTGGTAATTTACTGCTGATAGCGACCGTCTATTGAAGAGATCAGAAAGGGAATGTAATAATAGCAACTCAAGGACCAGATATGCATATCGAAAGAGCCACTACGGACATTTTGTGTTTAATTGGCTGTCCCGCCCATCAGTCAAAGTGACACAAAAAAAATGCTGAAATCGGATGTGTCCGGCAGAAAGGTGTAGATTTTGCAGATTAGTTATAAACAATTACACAATACATTCCGTTCTCCGGACTATAAACTAGTAATCAGTATGAATGTGAGAGCGAGCACAGGCGAAGAAAGGTTGAGTAGTGGTAACAGTGTCTAGTTGCTAAAATGGTAATAGTGTATAATGGTTAAAGTAGTGAGAGTGTCTAGTGGTTAAACTGGTGACAGTGTCTAGTGGTTAAAATTTGGTAATATCGTATAATGGTTAAAGTGGTGACAGTGTCTAGTGGATAAAGTAGTGACAGTGTATAATGTGGTTAAAATGGTAAAAGTGTTTAATGGTTAAATTAGTGTCTAGTGCTTAAACTGGTGATAATGTCTAGTGGTTGAAATAGTAATGCTGTCTACTGGATACAGTGGTGACAATGTCAAGTGAATTAATAAGTGACAGTATCTAGTGGTTAAATTGGTGACAGTGTCTAGTGGTTAAAATAGTGACTGTGTTTAGTGGCTAAACTGGTGACAGTTTACAATGGTAAAACGGTAATATTGTCTACTGTTTATGGTGGTGACAATGTCTAGTGAATAAAGAAATGATAGTGTCATGTGGTTAAATTGGTGACAGTGTCTAGTTGTTAAAGTGCTAATATTTTCTACTGGTTAAAGTGTTGACTATCTATTGACTAAATTGGTGGCAGTGACTAGTAGTTAAACTGGTGAAAGTGTCGTTCAGTTGAAATGGTGGAAGTGTGAAGTGGTGACAGTGTGTAGTGGATAAAGTGTTGTCAGTGTCTAGTGGATAAAGTGGTGACAAAGGCTTGTGGTTAACATTAAAGTGATATTACCATCTATTCTAATTCACATTAAAGTTCTGTCACCATCTATTTTAGTTAACATTAAAATTGTGTCACCATCTGTTCTAATTCACATTAAAGTTATGTCACCATCTATTCTAATTCACATTAAAATTGTGCCACTATCTATTCTAATTCACATTAGCATGATAGCACCATATACTCTAGTTCATATTAAATTTGTGTCACCGTCTATTCTTATTTACATTAAAATTGTGTCACTATCTACTTTAGTTAACATTAAAGTTGTGTTACCATTAATTCTATTTCACATTAATTTTGTTTCACCATCTATTCCCCTAATTAAAGTTACTACGCATATTAGCTTCTCAGTTAGTTTAGTTTTTTTTAAAATACCGAAGAGTATACGACAGTGGTCAGGTATCTGGGGTAAATGATCTCAAATGGTAAAATTGATTATTTTGAGGACAATGAAGACTAAAATATTAATGGTACTATGATCGCAGTTCAACCCCCGTTATGCCAATCAGCGCCTACCTGTGTGATTATTTCCCGTGCCTATGTTTTTCAGTTTATGTTTACCAATTATTAATTTAAATATAATTATATTTAGTGTTAGGGTTATGATTAGTTATGTAAAACATAACTATCCCTAGCCTTACAAAATGGATACTACAATTAATGAGTGACTGTTTATTGATATAATATTTAGATCAATTAACCACAAAGTAGGTAGGCACTAAAGGAAAGCAAGAACGAAAAAGTAGGTTGAACTGCGATCATAGTACCAAATTAATTATATAAATGTACAATTTTATATAAATTTGGACACACTTATTATTATTATTATTATTATTTTTATCATTATTATTTGTTTGCAATATTTTATTTTGCTCACATGTTTACTCCAGCGGTGACATGATGTCATATGGTCAAATTCGAGAGAAAATTAGGCATTCATTTTCCATCTTTCAACTCAAAGGGAGCAACATCGGTGCAAACAAATATAATGTGGGATATTGGATGACCAAGTTTCCCTATTCCTGGTCGGCTATAAGAAATGCATCGTGATCTTATCTCACATCTGCACCTTTCGCGTTTAGAGAACGGTAGACGTTTTGAGTGTGTCGAACGCAAAACACGGACACAAGTTTTGCAATATATGTAATCAGCTCTGCAGCTGAGTAGGGAAAGGACAATAATTGTTTGCAGTAATGAGAGACGAAAATAGCTCTCAAATTAAGACAGGGGAAACCACCAAATTATCTTTCCAATGAAAGGTCAGGATTCAGTTGAAAATTTGGAACCATATCGGCAAATCATCATCATCAAGTTCTGCCTCCTCAACGAAGGTTGGGTGCAACGGACCTTCAACATCTTCTGTCTCTTGCCTTGGTGGTGCACTCTACTAGACTGTAACATGTCCATCTCGTTATATTTTCCTCCAACCTGTATAAAACTGCCTGCCTCTTGCTCTCCTCTCTTAACTATACCATCAAGTAGGATCTTCAACAAAGTGGCATAACGTATAGCATATGCCCCAATATAATTTATGTCTTTGATATTTATCTCCTTTAATAGTTCGTTTTTTATACGCGGTGTTGTCAGAAGTTCGTTTTTTATACGCGGTGTTGTCAGAAGTTTGTTTTTTATACGCGGTGTTGTCAGAAGTTCGTTTTCTTCGTTTTCTTCTCTTTCCGTGAAGTTCTCTCAATTCTTCTATATATTCACATATCAAAGACTTCAATTCTGTTTTCTAATTATTTGTTCATTGTTCATGTTTCTGAGCCATACATTAATGTAGAATAGATATAGAATTTTATAATTCTCATGTTTAGTTTTTCGTAATTTGTTTATATATCAATTTTCTCCTCATGTCATTGAAAGTACTTTTAGTCATTCCTATTCTATTTTTATCTTCTGTGTCACATCTACCATCATTTGTGATTATGTGTTCGAGATATTGATATTGTTCTACGTGCAGTATCTCTCCATGAATTTTATGTGTAGCACATGTTCCTCCGTGATTCTGTTCATTATTATTGTTGTTTTTGTTTTATGTGTATTTATATCTAGTCCATATTCTTTTCCCCAGAGGAAGACAACGTGAGAAAATGTTGGATGGCCTGAAAGCCTGGAATGATGCAGAATCATCAGAAACTATATTTAAATGTATAACAAACAGAAGACTGTGGAGAGACATGATCGCCTACGCCGGAAGGCATCGTACCAATGAATGAATGAATTCTTTACTCGACATATCGACAAGATCTATTAGTCTTTGTAGATCCTGTTGACGTTTTGCAAAAAGAACAGTGTCATCTGCATATCGCAGATTGTTTATTATTGTCCCACTGATCTAAATCCTGACATTCCTTCTATATCTTTGAAAATGTTCTTAATCGTCAAACCGGGACACAAATAGGTAGGTATCCGTTTCAGCGTGACAGAAGACACATTTTGTAAGATTTTGATCAAACTTCTTGTTTATGCACAGCAGCATGGGTTACTGGTTACTGGTTATTAGACGACGCATTGTTTTTCAGACAAACCCATAAGTTCGAAACAGGGCCGGATTTAGACTTGATAGGGCCCTAAGCTATTTGAAATATGGGGCCTTAAGCTATTTGAGAAATGGGGCTCTAAGCTATTTGAGATATGGGGCCTTAAGCTATTTGAGATATGGGCCCTAAGCTATTTGAGATATGGGGCCCTAAGCTATTTGAGATATGGGGCCCTAAGCTATTTGAGATATGGGGCCCTAAGCTATTTGAGATATGGGGCCCTAAGCTATTTGAGATATGGAGCTCTTTAACGATTAAAAATATATAGATAGTGAAATAAAAATTGTTCCTCCTCCCAAGACAGTGAGGGCCCTAAGCTATAGCTTGTTTAACTTATAGGTAAATCCGGCACTGGTTCGTAGTCTACCCTAGCAAATATGAAAGTGTATTCATAATGATTTTTCATACGTTCTTACTTTACCCATCAGATAACCAGCGCTACATATGTAACGCTTAGTTCTCCCAATCGTATAGAAGATGAGTCATCTATCGCAGTTTCCACGTGTGCTATAGATATGATTGTTTTCAAACATTTCACATTATATTTCTTAATAGAATTTTATAAGGGGGTGTGATAACATTTTTGGCTCATAAGAGAGTTGACGAAAACTGGGGAGGGGGAGTGTTACCCTAACTTTTACTTGTTTCCTAGTACTATTATGCTTTATTTTCTATAGTTGGGGGGGGGGGTGAGGGGGGGGGGGTTAATTATTCCTATACATCTCCTACCTCTTCCCTCATATCTAGATCTAGATATTTGAAGTTCTAGTTTCCAATTAGTGCCTTTTTACATATCGTATGGTTAATTAATCTAAATATGATATCAATAATTAATCAATTAATTTAAATATTTATTTTTTAGGGTTAAGGATTAGGGTTATTTATCGCGCGTGTGTTTCTGAGGTCCGAAAGGGGAGCAAAGAATAGTAACACTGTTTACCTAACAGCATGTCGTAAAAGGCGACTAAGGAGGTTTTGGGATGTAGTTGGCTGTCCCATCCAATATAGGGTCAGTGACGCAAAGCCATGCTGAAGTCGGATGTGTCAGGCCGAAAGGCGCAGATATCGAAGCGATGCTGTAAACCATGACACAACGTATTCCGTTCTCCGGACTACATCCTGCTAATCTGCAGGAGTTTGAGAACGAACGCAGAAGAAGAAGAAGAAGAGTTAGTTATGGTTTACATGACTATTTCGAAGTCTATCCCTATATATATTTATATTTAGATTAATAAATGATAAACATAAACTTAAAAACATAGTCGAGGGAAATAATCAAATATTGCCAGTGCATATTCCACCACAGCCACAACCAAACCCTGGTACAAAAGAAATAACAATCTTTTCTCACACTGCGCAGCAGCCATAACCTTCATTGCTGCTAAGCCTTTGCCTGCCCTTATGATAATGTGGTCAACAAGTTCCCTGAAACTCAGGCTTCTGTCAAAAAACACACCCAGATATCTCATTGTGCTAGTTCTTTCTAAACTTTTCCCGGACAACGAAACTTGTGGCATGGGTGTCTTTACCATGTGATTGTTCAAGGAAAACCACTCTTAACCAAACTCAGATCGAAAGACTGGATGGAGTCCAGAATGCAGCAATGCGTATCATTCTGGGATGCACAAGAGACACATCGACAAGAGCTATGCGATACCTACTTGACTGCCCAACAGCTGAGCATAGATTACAGTATTGCCGTGCACGGGCGTACCTTCAAATACATGCAGATAAGGAACACCCGTTGCATTCCGAAATACAGAAAGTTAAAGGTAGCAGAATCAAGAGAGGAAGATCGTGGATGGGACGTGCTGAGGATGTCATAGAAAGCGTGTGCAGATTACAGGATGTGGCAGCAGGTGCGGAATGGATAGGTCTAGCCACAGATTTCGAAACTTGTTTGAGAGTAGTAATATCACTTAGCAGGGAATGCAGAGAATGGTGTCCTACAGCTGTGGAAAAAGAAGTGCAGGCTTTAATCAGTGAGAATACCAAAGAGGGGGATGTGATTATATACACTGATGGATCTGTAATTAGGCATGTTCGCAGTGCTTGGGCCTTTACTGCTCAGTGCGCAGGTAAAACGATCAAGGAGGAAAATGGTGCCTTTGCGGTCACTACGAGTAGTATCACCATGGAGACTATGGCGGTGACCAAGGCATTTGAGTGGCTACGCACACAGAAGGTAGCGCAGGTCTGCATCTTGAGTAACTCTATGAGTATGATTAAGAAGGTACAAGTGGGTCTCGTTCGCGAACAGTAGATTGAGGCCTTGAGAAATGCGAGCTTGAAAGTGGTTACATTTATTTTCGTGCCGGGACATGTGGGCGTTCGAGGCAATGAAAGAGCCGATCAACTGGCAACGTGCGCGATTGTGGCACAAGGCGATGGGGCAATGGATCGCGCTGACGTTTTGAACTCCTTAAGAGATATAGCACGCGAGAGTGAGACTAATGTGGATGGTGATTCCTTTTCAATGGTTAGGATTAAAATCAGGGATTGAAATGCGGTGTTGCTAAAGGTGAACATTTTGGAGGGCGCAGAAGAATGATGGTCAACCAGCATAGGACCGGTACTGTTAGCAGAAGTGTGATGGCGGATACACTCAAGGAGAGATCGGAGCAACTATGGATGTGTCCAGTTTGCAGTGATGATGATCCGACGACTAACTAACTAACTAACTAACTAACTAACTAACTAACTAACTAACTAACCAACCAACCAACCAACCAACCAACCAACCAACCAACCAACCAACCAACCAACCAACCAACCAACCAACCAACCAACCAACTTACTAACTAACTAACTAACTAACTAACTAACTAACTAACTAACTAACTAACTAACTAACTAACTAATCAAATATGGAGACACTAATTCCGAACTAGTTCCACGTTTAGTACAGAAGTCCGATTGATTGAGACATTATATTCGATTAGTTGAGAATATCAGATTTAGGAATGACATGTGGTTTATTCAGAAAGTGGGAAATGATAAGGAGACCTTGCGTTTCTGCTGAACAAACAAGCAGTAGAATCGCTAACGACGTGAAGATTTACAATCACAGAAATATTGCTCAGACAAAATGCATCCAAAAACTAAGCAAATATTCAGAAAGAAAAATATGGAGATATGATCAGTAATAATTAATGACAGAAAGGGTGATTATATGATTAAGCCAAAGATTAAAATAGGGAAGTGATGAGAATACATAACTGATTTATATTACAATAAAGTCAACATAATTAGTTGAAGATTTCGTTTAAATCAAGGTGGGCAAAATATGGCTGGTAATTCAAATTCTGTCACGCAAGCTATGTTTTTATGTACTGCCTTGCTTAAAGTACGATATGCACTAGCCACCGTACTCATTAAATACTAATAGAAAAGCGCTTTTTTTACTTCATAACACTCGAAAAAAGCTCAACTTTGACCACATACCACTAGAAAAAAAGTTAAATTTGACCCCAAAATGATTGCCAGCTTCTGGTGTAAATGAATTGGTTGCCAGAACTACTATATAGAAAATTATTACTATTTTAACATAAATTATCAAGTTTATTATCTTGGCTTTGGGGTTCCTTTTCAAACACATAGTTACTGGGATGTTTCCAGTGATTGTAATGTGTTTTGCCAGAGTTTACATCTTGGTTACTGTATTTGTGTCTTTAGGTCAGACACGTACAATAATAGCAGGACGTAGTGATCATGTGGCAGGACGTGGTAACCATGTGAAAGGACGTGGTGATCATGTGAAAGTACGTGGTGATCATGTGACAGGACGTGCTAACCATGTGAAAGGACGTGGTGATCATGTGAAAGGACGTGGTGATCATGTGAAAGGACGTAGTAATTATGTCGCACGACATAATGATTTTGTAGCAGGACTTGGTGATCATGTGACAGGGCGTGATGATTATGTGGCAGGCCGTGGTCATCATGTGACAGGGCGTGATGATTATGTGACGCGATGTGGTGATCATATACCGTCCGTCTAATTACATGTGATCCATTTACGGAAAGGGGACGCCTTGTACAAAATATGCATATTCATTCAAATCTAACTTCCCTACTAACTATTTCACCCTGGAAATTTTAATCCAGGGACATGTTTAGAAATTTCAAAGGAACACATAATGATTAACCATCATGACATATAACAGTGTATTTCAATCTTCGTGAGAATGCACCCCCCATACATTTGTTTATGTAAGATAAGTGCCCAGTCCAGTTCACACAATCTTTTCAATCTTCGTTAGCATGCAGCAACTCCCCATACATTTGTTTATGTACGATATGGACCCGGTCCATACAATCTTTTCAATCTTCGTGAGAATGCATCCCCCATACATTTGTTTATGTACGATATGGACCCGGTCAATACAATCTTTTCAATCTTCGTGAGAATACAGCCACCATATATTTATTTATGAAATATAACGGCCCGTTCATACAATCTTTTAAATCTTCGTGCAAATAAGCCCCCATACATTTGTCTATGTAAGCTAAGAAACCGTCCATACAATCTCTTTAATATTCGTGAGAATGCAACCCCTCCCCCCACCCTCTGAATACATTTGTTTATGTAAGATAACGGTCCGGTCCATACAATATTTTCAATCGTCGTGAAAAAGCAGCTCCCATACATTTATTTATGTAAGATAAGGGCCTGGCTCATACACTTTTTTCAATGTTTGTGACAATGCAGCCCCTCCATACATTTGTTTATGTAAGATAAGGGCCCTGTCCATACACTTTTTTCAATCTTCCTGAGAATGCAACCCCACCAGTCTTGATTCTTGATTGAAAACTGGTTTCACAGCACGCGGGACATTCCCATAAGTGCTCCGCCCTCCGTTCCAGCAGCCATCCTAGTGTATGTAGACTCAGAGTCCCGGTAAGGTGTTGATTGTGTGATCTACGGAACTTTTCAAAAAATTTACTTTTCCTTCACTCACCTCTAGATACTCCCATTTCTAACATTTTCTGTATGTGTACGTTCTCATAGAATCTTTTCACCCTTTCGTGAGAATGCAGACCCCCCATACATTTGTTTATGCAAGATAATGGCTCGGTACATACATATACTGCATATTCATAAATACATTTAGATTATTTAAGTGTAGTTTATACATTAATTCAGTATACACGGTAGTAATTATATAATTACACAAAAACTAGACGTAAGGGTCGTAATACACAGATAACAATTATATTGAGCAAATAAATATGTCTTACAAATGTCTACCACAATAAAGATGATTAAAAAAAAAACAACTATAATAAAATTAATAAGGACAAACAAGAGCAATTGACGCCTCCATCTAAGATTGTCATCTGAATATTCAATAGTAATATAACGAATAATACAGAAAACAAATATTTTAAAGTATCTTTAAAAAATAAACATTTCCTGTACAAGCCGGCAAAGGATGTAGTAATTTGAACAATTTGTGCAGTATTATCAAGATGACATCGATGCGCAACATATCGACTTTATTCTGTCTTCGGCACCTTGTTCTGGATGATGATGATTTTCTTCTACATGCTTATGAGATTTTACATTTATTAGTACTTTGAGGATATCATTTCTACAACTCTTAAACGTGTTTTACATATGTCCGTTCTGCAGCTCCTTCCCGTCTCTTAAAAATTCACCTGACCGCCAGATATTTAACCTGTTCAACCATCATTAAAAGTGCTGACAGATAAACAAGGAAACATACTAACAGAAGGGAAGCATATCTTACATAGATGGATGGAATACTGCAGTGAGATGTATAATGACCCAAGAAAAACCAAAAACAGAACAATAAACGAATATGAAAAGGAGCCAGAACCCACAAAGGAAGAAGTAAGATACGCAATAGAAAGTTTAAAGAAAGGTAAAGCCCCAGGCAATGATGGCTTAACAACTGAAATGATACACGCAGGCGGCGAGGCCGGAATCAAGATTTACCACAAACTCTGCTGCAAAATATGGGAAAGCGGTACATGGCCGGATGAATGGAAAAAATCATTATATATACCC
The DNA here is from genome assembly GCA_034231615.1 of Meghimatium bilineatum. Lineage (NCBI taxonomy): Eukaryota > Metazoa > Mollusca > Gastropoda > Stylommatophora > Philomycidae > Meghimatium > Meghimatium bilineatum. The sequence continues at coordinate 74,585,532 of CM067322.1, forward strand.
CTCCCCAAAAAAGGCGACCTTCAGATTTGCTCTAACTACCGAACTATAGCCCTTATAAGTCAAGCAAGTAAAATAATGCTAAACATCATAATGCAAAGAATCAAACAGAAATTAGAGATGGAGATAAATGAAACACAGGCTGGTTTCAGATCGGGCAGAGGAACAAGAGATCACATTCTTAATATGAGATTGATCATAGAAAAGTGTAGGGAATTGCCAACTGACCTGCACATGTGTTTCATAGATTACTCAAAAGCGTTCGACTGCGTCCAACACCAGCAACTATGGGAGATAATGAACAGCATGGGTTTCCCAAGACATCTGATTCATCTAATAGAGGAACTTTACCAAGATCAAAAGGCTGCAGTGAAGTTAGAGGACGATCTCTCAGAGTGGTTTGAGGTACAGAGTGGAGTACGGCAAGGGTGCACACTCTCCCCATACCTGTTCAACATCTACGCTGAAAGTATAATGAGGAACGTGAGAGAAGACATACACAACACTGACTACCACGCTTTAAACATAGGTGGATTCCTAATCCCGGAACTACGCTACGCAGACGACACAGTACTTCTTTCAAACGATATAAAGGGATTGGAACAACTAATCAAGAACACAAAGAAATATAAGCGAAGCACAAAATTTGTATTTAAACACGCAGAAAACAAAAATCATGTCAACAGATATAACAACACAACAACCAAAAATCAGAATAGACAATACCGAGAAAGAATGTGTGGATAAATTTGAATACTTAGGAGCAAACATCAACGGTGCAGGAGACTGCATGGCAGAAATAAGGAAGAGATTGGCAATGGCATATTGCAAAATAACACGGCTGAAAAACATATGGAAAACAACAAAATAGAAACGAAAGTGCTAATGTTACGAACTTTTATCTTTCCGGTTGCAACATACGGCTGTAAAACATGGACTCTAAGTAAAACAGCGGCAAAGAAGATCAACGCCTTCGAGCTGAAATGCTACAGAAAGATACTTAGAATATCATGGAAGGATAAAATCAGAAACTCAGATATTATAAACACACTGAATATTCCAGAGTGTTGGTTACTAAACACAATAACAAAAAGAAAACTACGCCTGTTTGGTCCTATAAAGAGACATAACTGTTTATAAAGACAAATAATGGAGGGAAGAGTACCTGGGAAGAGGAGAAGGGGCAGACCAAGAAGACGATGGGCTGACGACATTAAAGATAATATGAATACATCGCTAGAAAATGCAAGCCACATCGCCCAAGACAGAGAGAGGTTCAGAGAGTTCATTGGGAAGACAACGTTTTGGAAGGAATACGTCACATGACATTTCCATCATTTTAATACCTTCTGTGTATTCACCTAGGTTATTTGTGAGATCGAGTATGATCTCTAGTTCCCTGGTTATGCGTCTAGAGACAATTCTTTCCAGAATTTTACCGTATACAGTCAGCAATGTGCTGATGCGATAACCTTTTATGTCAGTAGCATCTTTGCCTGGCTTTGGAAGGGGTAGATAGCTGTGTAACAACTCCTCTGGTACCACTTCTGTTTTCAGACTCGTTTATAATCGTCTGTCATCTTATAATATTCTCCCCAATGTCCTTGAGTAAGCTGTATCTGATTCCATGCGAGAATGGAGCGCCATTAGATGTATTCTTAATAGCGAGTTGCACTTATTCAACATCTGCAAGCTAGTCTTCATTGGCCCTAAATCCGTGACGGATGTCAGGCTACGCAACATTTCTTTGCGTTGATCCATGTCACCCTTATTAGTTTGTTGAAGATATATATCAAAGAAGGCTCTGCCTTTTATCTCATCTGATGTCAGTGTCTGCCCTTAGTCGTCCCTCGCGTTTGTTCTATGTTTCGTTTCTGTTCTCCGCTTCATTGACTTATGTAGCTTCCATAACTTTTGTAAGGCCTTGTCCGCCGTGACCTCTTCGGTAAATTTTTTCCAAAACAACTTCTTTGCTTCTTCTGCAACTTGTTTTTAAAAGGCCTTGATTGTCTTCTTCATTGTACTCTGTGCCTCCCGTCTATCACTGAGTGTGATGTGTTGTATTTTACTTTTGTATTTTACTTCAGTGTTTTCCCTTGCTAGTCATTTTATTTCCAGTCTTGTTTCAAAGATATGCGTTTGCCCATGTGTATTTCTCGTCTTTCGCACTCTCCACCTTTTAAAAAATCTCCAACTCATTCCCCAACATCCTCAATATTTGTAAATATATTATGTGAACAGACATTCATCTCACGAGATGGTCTTGAACTCTACTTGGTCATGTTTTTTTTTTGCTCACTACCCTCCTGTCCTTTTCATTTCTTTTGACACCATCCTTCTTTTTAATCTCTTACAATATCACCTCAGTTCTGTTCTAATTGAGATGGTTCATACAGTTTCACTGATTTGTATGTATATGATTCTTGATGATGTCTTTATATATATATTTATTTAATATATACGTATTCATATGCGTGATTTTTGGTTAGAAACTATAACATATAGCATAACTATAACTATAAACATTATAACTATAACTATAAACTATAACTATATCATTATAGCATACGGCGCACTCTCATAAATGCTCCTCTTTCCGTTGCAGCAGCCATTCAATCGTATGTATACTCAAAGTCCCAGTCAGGAGTTGATTGCGGGATCTTCGGTTCTTTCCAAAAATAGTACATCTTTTTTTTATCCTCACTTCTAATCACTCTCATTCCTGTTATTCTTTGTATGTGTAGCATTTTCAGTCCCATTGTCATTACCTTCATTTTGCAATGAATTGATGCGTGAGTATGCGTGAGTATGCGTGAGTGCGCACACAAGTGCGTGAATTTGGGTGCTTGTCTGTGTGAATGTATTTGTGCATGTCTTTTGCAGTAGGTGTATTTGTTTTTCGTAGAGGAGTATGGGCATGTATCCAAAACTAATATGTGTGCGTATTTGTTTTGTGCGATACATTTTAGTGTATCTTATGTTTTCTATAGAAATATATGCATATGTATCTCTCTTTCTCTCTCTCTCTCTCTCTCTCTCTCTCTCTCTCTCTCTATATATATATATATATATATATATATATATATATATATATATATATATATATATATATATATATATATATATATATATATATATATATATTTATATATATATATATATATTTGTGTGTGTACATAAATATATTTATATGATGTGTGCATGTTTTCTGGTAATTTTTGTTTTGTTTTTGTGGATATTATCTTTATCTATTGTCTCATTTTTATCTGTTGTTTTGATGTTGTCTCGGCCTATGTGTTCATTCTTGTAATTTTTGACTACAGGTTGTGTGTTGTATTGATCTCTTGTGTTTGATTTTAATTGCGCTCTTGCACTTGTATTTATGGTACAGTTGTTAATCTCGCATTGTTACGATTGTGATGTAAATTTTGCTTTGGTCTAACATTAAGGTATTTATCTGCCTTGTTGACTGTTTCTCTGCCCGTTTGCTAGATCGTGCATTTATTACGAGCATGCTGCCCTATTTTACCCCTGTCTCTTGTGGCTGTAGTTAAATATTCTCCTGTTTCATCTCTTACCCTTGCACATCTTCTCATGGTGCACAATATTGCCATGACGCGTAAAGTTTTGATCTTTAACATACTGCACAATTTGAGCTATTTACTTACTTTCTTTGTCGGCTGTTGCGTAGTAAATTTATTATTATTATTATTATTATTATTATTATTATTATTATTATTTTTAGAGATGTTTTAAAATTAAGTAAGTATTTTTATGTATTTTTTTACTGTTTTATTATTATATGTTTTTTTCAGATGAAGATCTTATAATGAAACGGCAAGTGTTTACGCCAAATATTTACATATGCAAAAATACACGCAGTGTAATAATCTGTATGCGTAGAGCTACGGAGCACGTCTAAAATGGACAAGGTATCTAATTCAATCCCAGTGGTAGGACATTGTATATCAGGACTGCTCAGAAACATTGGTAGCATAATGAACGTAACATATTGCCTAGAAAAATCAATCTGTCTATTCGCTAAATCCTTAATGCCTTTCAATGTCAGGGGTGGGAGAGTTTTCTGGAGACGGCCCACGTGTGTGCTGAGTATATTGTGGAATTTGTCGCCTCTTTTATTTCGGTCATCCATCGTTTTCGTGGTCTGCATCTAGGTCTGCCTTTACTGTATCTGTGTAGCATAGCTTGCTGTGGTATGCTGTCTGATGGTAGTCTGCTTATGTGTGAAAACCATTTAATCTGTTGTCTCTTAAAATATAACAAGATTGGGGCTGTGCCGGTTCTTTGTCTAATCTCCTCATTTCTCACTCTGTCTCTTAGCAATATTCCTAGAATTCTGCGTAAGCATGCCATTTCAGCTGTCACAAGTTTACGTTTGTCTAGAGCTGTCGTTGTCTATGTTTGGTATTGGTAGAACAGCGTTGGCATAATAATTGTTTTGAATAGTGTTATTTTGGTGTTTAAATCTACATTTTTGTTTCTGAAGATTGGTGTCATTTGCCCTAGGACTTGGTAGGCTTTACTACATCTGTTGTATATTTCTTTACTGCTCTTGCCGTCTGTTGTTTTATTACTTCCCAGGTATGTGAATTCTGTCACTTGTTTAAGTCAAGTTGTTTCCAATGTGTGTGTGTATATATATAACCATATTCCATCTTTTACATGGTCTGCTTCTGGCTTTATAACCGTTATGTCTAAGTGTCATGGCCATTTGTGGCATGCTATATGTCGGTAGTCTTGTAGCGTGTGAAAACCACTTGATCTGTTGTCTTTTGATGTGTTCCAATACTGGTATTGTTTTGGTTTTCTATCTGATTTTATCGTTTCTAATTCTATCTCTTAATGACACTCCGAGTATTCTTCGTAGACATGTCATTTCTGTTGTCACTATTTTTCTTTTGTCTTGTGCTGTCATTGTTCATGTTTGGCATTGGTAGCATAGTGATGGAGGTGTGACACGTTGGATGTAATCTGTCTATTTGTATTTGTAGTTGTTCTTCTGATGATCCTAGAAAAGTATTACAGTAAAAATGTTGTGTTGACAACTACTTCCAGAAAGAGTATAGTACCAAAAATAAACAAAATGTATCAGTATTAATTTCTCAATTCTGAATATCAGTTCCAACAATAATTCATGCATTCAATTTAAAAATTAGCTCTTTAACACATCTAATTTGCTGTAACATGTAAGAATTTCCACCTTTTAAGCTTTTACAACTAAGTTTTTGACATTTTTAGTTAGGCCAGCGTTAGAAAGAGTGTGATCAAGTAATAAAGTAAATGTATATTGTTGATGTATACATTTCTTGTGAATATACATTTCATATTTGTTCATCAATGACTTGTGTTACCAATCTATATGTGTAGCCCACCAGAGGTCGCCCTGAAAGATAGTAGGCCTAAGCTTGAAAATGACTGGTACAATGCTATACTTTTTTGATGTAGTTAGAGCATATAGAAAATAGTTGGTGGATCATAAATATTATATGTACTGATAGCATGACAAGATTATAACATAAATGAAATAAAATGTTAAAAAAAAATATTATGCAGAACTGGAAAGAAATAAAGAATAAATGACGATGGAGTTAGATAAAATTATGTGAAACGGAATATTGAAAACTAAAATTACAAACGATAGTTCCCATGAAGAGGGGTAGGTAAGTGATAAAAGTTCAGTAAAATATGGCGACAGTGAAAGTAAGAACAAGTTGCTTATCTCATTGAAACTGCAACTTAACCAGGTGTGAAGGCTAGTCAGTGAAAGGTAGAAAATAGTAGGCTACATAGTAACAGAAATAACAGACGAGATTAGTACAGGTAAAAAAAAATAGTTCTTTTTGGTTGAAAACTATAGATCACTTGTGTTGAACATTTATGAGTTCGCGGATCTGATTGAACATTACCAGCGATGTATGGTTTACAAGTTGTATAAAAATAGTCAGTTGAAGGTCCAAAGGACGTGGTCGAACTTGTGCTTGTGTCTCATAGAATGTGTATATTATATTGTCAAGCTTAGGACGCTTAATAATTTCAAATCTGCCTGCAGGACAATGAAATGGCTTGTCCGGTCAGATGTGATTCATTATTTTACACATTCCTGCTATGTATAAATGTATTTATAATGATGGCAGAAAAAAAACCGGAATAAATAACGAATAATTGTATGAATACTCCGCCGAAGACGGATGTGTCGGGCCAATGGCGCAAATAAAACAGTGACACAACGTATTTCCATTCTCTGGATTATATCTTGCTGGAAACCTAGTAGGACAATGATCGTGCTAAACAGAGATCCAGCGGGAGTTTGAGAGTGAACACTGAAGAAGAATAAATATGAATACTGAAATAATGAGTATAAATAACTAATGAATTATTTTTTAAAAGCTGAAACAAAAAATGTATATAAATAATAAATGTAATTTTTTGTTTAAAAAGAAATAACAAATTAAATAATTCATGACAGCGTGCGGAATATACACACACGCCTAGATGACAGTGTGTGCATATGTCGATCCCAGCAGAAAACTTCTACTAAAACTAAACGGCTGAACTGATAGCAATAGAGACTGCACTGTAATACAATCCACAGCCCAAAGAAGACGGTGCTATAATCACAGACTCACTGGTAGTAGTACAGAACTTCTAATTGAACAAGATAGATACTCAACACATAACATTATAGCAATATGAAAGAAAAGCCTGCCCCTTACAAAATCAACATGTATGTATACTAGAAGATTGCAGAATATATAATAATAATAATAATAATAATAATAATAAAAGCCCTACATCGCAGGCGATGATGACAACAGTTTTAGACTTGTTGGATTTCCCTGATGATTGCGAAGATGACTGAAATGTTCAATTCTGAGATAGAATCCCCTGGCATATTTGGGACACATAGAATCCCCTGCCATATTTTGGACACATCCCCTAGCATATTTGGGACATATATCATGCCCTGCCATATTTGAAACACATAGAATCCCCTGTCATATTTGGGACACATAGATTCCCCTGCCATATTTGGGACACATATGGTCAGGATTGGACATATGTGTGTATTTTGCTCTATATTTTCGGGCAGCATATTTCTCTGTGATCTTTGAGATTTGATGCTTCTCAGCCAAGCGATCGCCTTTGCTGGAGTTTTTGCGTTCATTGGTCGATCCCGTGGGATGGATTTCCAGGATGTGACATCTATATTGAATTCGTTTAAAGATCTTTCGAGAAGGTCATTGAAGAGCTTGTGTTCCGCCGGCGCATCGTTTTATTTTATGGAATACACCCTATATCATATGTTTTCAGATGCAATTGTCAGGCATGAGAACATTACAGAATACCCTGAAATGAGATGGCAGACAAAATGACCAAAAAAAGGCAGCCTAATGAAACATTTTTTTTAAAAATTGGTGCCTATATGGGTCATTTCCTTTACAGAACATTGTCCTCATTGCACAGGATCGTAGACATGTTTTCCTCGAAAAGGGGGGGAGGTTATTTAAAAAAATAATTTTTATGTTTGTGTCAGATTTGTGTGTGAAACATCGCTATGGGGAGAGGGAAAGAAAGGGACTTTATACCCTCCTGTTAGCCAAGTTCCTAGTAATTAAAGTCATGCTTCGATTTTCTGGGTGGGGGTGTGGGGGGGGGGGGGGGTTTAACACCCACCCACACATATCTATGGGCCTGTCCATGCCAATTTTTAAGCCTCTCGGTTCTGTGCAAGCTGCCCTGCTTTTACCAGTGTGACGTTAATAAGATCTTCAACATCATGTATACATCGAAGTGTCGGCGTCTTAGACTCCAACCAGTTATAATATTGACACTTATACTATTCATCTTTAGAAACAAATCTAAGAAGGAGACTAATGAATATGCCCATATACACGATGTAATGCACAAAATCACAAGAGAAAAAAAACTAGAGAGCCATATTTGCGCTTAGAACAGGCAGCTACGGCCTAGAAGAACACACACTAATGGAAAAGCCCCCAAATCCTATGTGCCCCCGCCATGAAGATATGCAGACAATTCACCACATACTAAAAGAATACCCAAATTTGCAGCACATTCGCAACCAGTTAGGGCCTGTACACATATAGACGGAAAGGAAACTGTTTGAATCTATAATAATTGCGACTAAGCGTCTCACTCCTAGACCATATATCACTCCCTGAATCTGTAATAATTGCGACTAAGCGTCTCATTCCTAGACCAGATATTACTGCGCGGATGATCACAGCCACTTCGACCAGCATGCATCCGGCCTAGGTGGTATATCGATCATACTGCAGACGCACAAATTTGCATGCTATAAAGATCCAGCGGACACAAGGAGCTTACAGGGCCCAGTAAACAGCTGTAGTATACACACCATCCATATTTTGTCAGCTGGTAGCAGAGATTGCCTACTAGTGGGCAACAGTATGGATACAGTGATAACAAGTGAGGACCCGGCATACTCGGATAACAGGTTGCGAAGGTCTTCTTTTATTTTCCTCTTTTCGCTATACACCCCTTTATGGGTAGAAGAATTCTCGTTATATCTTGCAGTGTGATGTGGTAGAAGAGTTCTCTGTATGTCTTGCAGCGTCAGGGGTAGAAGAGTGTATGTTTCGTGGCGTGAGGGGTAGAAGAGTGTATGCTTCGTGGCGTGAGGGGTAGACGAGTGTATGCTTCGTGGCGTGAGAGGTAGAAGAGTGTATGCTTCGTCGCGTGAGGGGTAGAAGAGTGCATGCTTCGTGGCGTGAGGAGTAGAAGAGTGTATCCTTCGTGGCGTGAGGGGTAGAAGAGTGTATGCTTCGTGGCGTGAGGGGTAGAAGAGTGTATGCTTCGTGGCGTGAGGAGTAGAAGAGTTCTATGTATGCCTTGCAGCGTGAGGGGTAAAAAAGTCCCTTGTATGCGTTGCAGTGTGATGGGGTAGAAGAGTTCTTTGTCTTGCAGTTTGAGATATGGAAGAGTTCTCTATCTTGCAGTTTGACATATGGAAGAGTTCTCTGTCTTGCAGTGTGAGATATGGAAGAGTTCTATGGAGACGGTCTTTATGTCTTGCAGCGTGATGGACCTTTTTAATTTTACATTTAACTTAGTACCAAGTATGTAATATAATTGCAATATTTTACTGGTTCCGGCTTGCAAAGCCTGTTGAAAGAACTGACTAGGGCTAGGCTGTTTAAGCTTTCGCCTTCGCAGCCACCAAGTTTAGTGAACAAACATAAGTATTATAAGTAGATTATAAGAAACTGATAAGTATATAGGAATATGTCAAGTGTATAAGGAGAAATATTGAAGAGAGATAATTATGACAATTACTATTAATAATACGCTACTACTGTGTTTTATTGTTGCGTGAGTGAAAGAAAGAATAAGTATTGCTTAGTTAGTATGAAAGGGAAAAGTCGGCAGTAATGTTGTTTCACGTACGTTTTGTATGTTTTTTTCTGCTATCCGCCGCAAGTTTAACTTGGTCTAGTTTTTCTACCAAACATATACCGGAGCTGGTACAGAGCTTATCCTGGTAATACCACACCGTCCCTTTCCATCTTGTTCTTCTAGAAACTTTTCCCACGATCGGCGCGTGCAGGGGTCAAAGTTGAAGATGCTACAAGGCTTGCCGTGCATTACCTGTGCTGATGAGTTGTGTGATTTTTTTTAAAAGGTAAGTTAGGAAGATAAAGGGACAAGCTGTAACCGAAGCAGAAACTACGCAACGGGTGCTGAATAAGATATGGCCAGAGCCACAGTACTTCTTCATATGCCAGGTTGTATATACTTTCTTATACATTGTCATAAGAAAAAAACACAGATGGAAATACCTGGGTCACGTTTTAAAACTACATGAAACATATTAAACCAACAAACCCTTATGTGGACACCTGAATGTAAAAGAAAACGAGGACGACCTAAAGCAACCCTCAATAACACCATACTTAAAGAAAGGGGAATAACAGGCTGCAAAACCATACAAGAACTAAAACTGCAGGCAGCGGACCGCAACACAAGGAAAATTCAAACCTCTTCCCTATGTGATGCCTGCGGCACGAAAGGAACAAACTAACATACTTGACTACGGACAATTTATTCGTTTAGCTTTGTAAAATGCTAACGCGCAATAAAAACCGCTTAAATAAATTCTGAATTGAATATTGATTAGATGTAGCTTAAACTATCTGTACATGTTTTTCTTTTATCATGTAAAATAAACATGTGAGAACATACAGTTTATTATTTTATACATTCTACGCAACCATTTTGTGTAGTAGACATAAAACGCTCGAAGGTTAACTTTATATTTGAGAACATTTCAGGGTATCCTCCCTGACACAGAAGTTAGCTTCAAAGTGGGTCAGTCGGCATTCCCAGCAAATTAGTCAAAGTGTATTGAAATAATTATTATTTTGACATTTCAGCTAAATACTTTTCAAGGCCACAGTTTCATTTTTAAAAAAAAGTCTAATTGTAATTCTTGTCAGTATTTATCATCGGTGAGCAAAAATATGGTGCATGTTCTGTGATTGTCGACAGTGTCGGATTTACTCCATCAAACAAAGTGCAAGAACCCGAATAAGAAAAAAGCAGAGCTCAAATATACCATTTCTGCTTGTATTTCTTTCTTTCTTTCCTTCTTTCTTTCTTTCTAAGCATTAATATATTGAGACATCTTTGTTAACTGCATTTCCAACTCAATAAACATTATATATATGTGTATGTATAAATATATATATAAATATAGAGAATATTATACATAAAACATTGACTTTGAAGTTCTGTTGAAGTCATCATCAGTACACACAATTCCCAGTACAATGTCGACGGTTGGTTTTCGAACCAAAAGGAACGTTGCGAGTTATTTCTGTCTTTCAAATTTTTCTGTTCAATAGTTGATTTTATCTGTTTGTTTGTCTGCAAGTCATACATTCTAAAAAGACCAACAATATTTTAGAAGTTGTAAGCTATGACTCAGTTGAAATATATCGAAAGCTGAGGTTGGGTCATCCACTAATATAGAACACCAGATTGCAATAAAACTAAGGACTTGATATAATAAATATGCAAGTTTATACATGTAAGATTTCTCTGGATAGATAATAAACATGAATTTTAAATAATCTAGAGATTTCATTGTTTCCGGGAATTGTGTGTTACCGGGATCCTAGAAGAGGGAATAAATTAGCAGCACTGACTTGTCATGAATGTTATAAGAGGCTAAGTAGGTTTGAGGGTGGGGTTGGATGTCTCCCACACAATAAGTCAAAAATGCCGAAAACCATGCTGATATCGAATGTGTTGGGCTGAAAGCAGCAGGTTTCTAATAAAGTTGTAAACAATGACACACCGAATTCACTTCTATGGAATACATCCTAAAATAAACTGCAAGAGTATAAGAACAAACGCAGACGAAGTTATCAACAAACACAGAAGCTGAACAGTTGGTTGGTTGGTGGTTGGTTCATGTGTTGACAGACATATTGAATAGCAGTTCGGAGCACATACACAGTGACGAATTATGAACTAACTTGTATTAGAATGTATTATTGGCTTGCGTGTAGTTCCTTGACCAGCCATGTTCAGACATTTGTACTATCAGACTTGCTTTGATGTAAAGAGAACATCATGTAGACATGTAGAGGCTTGATCGGTGATCATCGAACTATACGCTTGATCACGCATCATTACTATCAACACTTCTTCCTCTTCTGTGTTTTCTCTCAAATTACTGCATAATAGCAAGATGTAGTTCGGTTAACGGAGTGCGTTGTGCCAGGGTTGTGTACAGCGTTGCTGTGATTTCTGCGTCTTTCGTCCTGACAGATCCGATTTTATCATGGCTTCATGGTCACTTTGACAATGTATGTTATGAGCAGACAATCAATACTGAATTGCCTAAGCCCAAAATGATTGAACTTGTCAGAAGCAATTACGTTTGTTTGAGGGTGTAGTTTGCTGTTCTATACTATTGGTAACAACATTGGTAGGAAATCCTGTTCAGCACGCAGTCATCAATCCAGAATTGTTTTTAGCCGTGGTGTCTTTCTTTGCACTACTTCCGCTCAGTAGTTTGCTATTGCTTTCTGAATGCTTGGATGCACAATTTCTGCTGCGGGATTTGAACCCTGAAACGAAGCCGTCACAAACGCGTCATGTACCTCGCCGCTTCAGAGAAGGAACCATTGATCGGTGGTCCAAAATGAATACTAAAGTCAACGTGCTCATTTGAAAGGTGAAGACATCGTAGGTAAACTGTAAAATAGTGAAATGCATTCTGTTCTCTAAACTACACCGTGCTGACTAGTAGGAATTTGAGAACGAACGCAGAAGAGGAAATTGTACTAACACAAATGATATAAACTATACTAACACATATAAGCTGTAATAACACATATGATATAAGCTGTACTAACACTTATGATATAAGTAGTACTAACACATATGATATAAGCCGTACTAATTCGTATTAAGTAAGCCGTACTAACGTATATTAAGTAAGCTGTACTAGCACATATGATGTAATCTGTACTTACACGTATTCCGTAATCTGTGCTAAAGCGTACTAAGTAAGTTGTACTAACATGTGTTAAGTAAGCGCTGTACTAACGTATTAAACATGCAGTACTAACACATACGATGTAAGTTGTACTAACAAACATCAACAACTATTGATGATTTCAGCGCAAGTCTTAAAACAGGACGAGTATCAGAGGAATGGCTACACAGCTATGTTTTCCAACTGGCAAAGCCAGGAAAAGACACATTTGACATCAAGAGCTATCGTATTATCACATCACCGTTCAAAATGTTTACGGCCAATAACTAGAAGATTGGCCTTCGATTTGTAAAATAGAGGCCTACTTCCTGACACTCTAGGTGCATACAGATCGGGGAGAGACACGACCACAAATGCGGCAATCCTTGCCTATAGCATCTACGAGGACTTTCAGGCAAAGGAGGAATCAGTAGTCTTCACGATTGATCAAGAAGATGCTTACAACAGAGTTAGCTTTGGTCAGCTGATACATTTGCTGGGCGAACTCGGCATCGACTCGTTGATAATTCGATGGATAACTCAATGGTGGTAATGTCCAGACCTGTTGCTCTGAGATTGGGATCCTAGACATCAGAGATCAGAACTACAACACCGGGATTGCCACAGGGATCGCCACTATCACCTGTAATCTTTAACGTCTACACATACAAAATAGCGCAGCTTCAGTAGGCTGCACCCGGCAGAATACTAACATATGCGGACGACGTCTTACTGTACAAGCACTGCAGAAACAGAAGAGACATGATTGATGGCTTCCAGAGTAATCTAGAACATTTATCGCTCTGGTGCACTAACTATAAGGTAGTCATCAATCCCACAGAGGCAAACATCGTCTGGTTCTCACTGAACAACAACATAGTCGCAGACACATTACCAGCAGTCACATGCATGAGCATCACCATTGACAGGAAGCAGACTATGAAATATATAGGCATCACTTTTGATAGAAGTCTATCTTTCGCGAAACATTCTTGCTTGTGTAGCCATCAAGTCGTACTCAAGCTCTTCTGTTATGTAGGTATACCTTTATCCATTTATAAATCATACCATTCATTCTGCAATTTCTCAATTTCTTTAGGTGTCTTATTTTGAAGCCTTGTGAAAAGCTTTCCTCAGGTCTATTCAGGCTACTAGGACCACTTTCTTATCTTGAAATGCATCCTCTATTTCTTGAGATAGGTAGGTTGCCCAATCTTAGGTAGAATAGCATTGCCTAAAACCTGGCTGCTATGATATAAGAAGGCTTTTGCTTTCATAATGTGACTACAGCCTGTAATTGATTTTATGATCTTCAGTTTTGCATAGACAGCGTGTGAGACTGATTGGTTTGTAATTAGACTGTGGTGTTGTCTTTTCCTGATTTAGGGATTGGTATCATGACTGCTTCCCTCCAGGCATGAGGAATTGTGCTTGTAATCCGACATATATTTATGATCTGTATTTGCTGCAAATCCTAGATTTTTGATCACTTCATTAGACACTCAATCAGTTTGGTGGCTTTTTCATTTGCAGTTTATATATTGCATGCAACGTTTTACTAAGTGTAATTAGTGCATTCATGACTTCAGATATGGTTCCATCTTGTTCAATGTTTTCTTCCTCCTCGCGAATCTCCTGTTGTTTCTCTGGGTTAATTTTAATGTTGTCTTCAGCAAATTAATCTGCAAAGTAGTCGGCTGCCTATTCTCAAACGAGAGTGTTTCTATTCTAATGTGACCTTTTAATATCTCCCAGCACCCACCTCAATAATTATTACCAATTTCCGCAGTTGCGTCAAATCTTTCTCAAGGCTCAGGGATTCTGTTTTCTCTTTCCAGCTTCTCCGTCTCACATATAGCTTGGCTCTCCGATATTTGCCATTACCGTGTTGATATTTATTATGTTTTTTTTTGAACTGCTGTAGAGATGATTCCTCTTCGTTTTTGCAGTGTCTCTAGTTCACTACTGCAGTAAGGTGTCATGTTTTCGGGCTCCCCTAAGGATGGTTTTATTGAGCGGCCTGTAATATACATCTACTGAATTCATTGACTACCTTATTGATGTCGTTGTAGGTATATCTCTGACCAGTACACGAATGTAGTGTCGGTATATTGTTCAGTTTGCACTCTTCTAGCCCCACATAGAGAGTACTGATTTCTTTAGTATATTCATTTTCTATAGTCAGAAAGACCGACCGGTGGTCGCTGCCTTCACGCTGCTTTCCAACAACATGATTTATGTTCCACTCCATATTCGATGAGTAGAATTCCAATTCCGGTTTGGAAGTACTATGCCAAATAGTATGCCAATGTCAATTGGTTGACTGATCAGTTTAATTTCGATTTCATCATGCTAGTTTCCTAATTTTTCACCTGTCCTGTCCGTATAATCATATTGCCAATTCTAGGAATGTCTATTGAACACTCCGTAAACAATAATACTTCCTTGCACTAAGATTGTGTCTAGTGCTAATGGACGGTCATTCGAAAGGACAGTAGTTGTTGATTAGATGAAATTCTGTAATTTCTCAATTAGCGGTGGGACCTAATATTCCGCACCCTCCATATATGTTTCGATTGAAATGCGCTAATACTGTTTTTTTAACAAGTGTAAGCATTCCACCTTTTGACTTCTCTTCTCGATCTGATCGATAGCATTATCTTATTTTGGAAGCTGTATCCTTGTTCATATGGGTTTCTTGCAAGCATCATTCCTTAACTTGCTGTTCATTAAATATGCTTTCGAGTCCCACCTTTGTTGTTGTTGTCTTCAGCATTCCAGAGCATTATTTTAAGTGGCCTTGTCTTTTGGTCAGTTGCTTTAATGCTGTGCCTCCTGCCTCCTCGGTGCAATTGTGGAGAATTTCTAGTAGTTGTAATCGGACTCTTTCAAGGCATAGACCCGACATCGTCCTTGCCTCGTGTCTTGTACTTTTACACGTGAAACAATTTATTAAATTAACTAAAAATTAAAAAGTAAGATATTTTGGATGTAGAAAAATACACGACACTTAAAGACCTAAAAAAAAATAATCACAAATAAAAAGTATGTGGCAAGGGTAAATAGAAAAATAAAGTTGCAACTATTAATATATATCTTTCCAGTTTGTAATAATTAGGCAATGACATACACTATAGAAAAGAAAATACCAGGGTTTGAGATGAAATACTATAGAAACGGGAGCCGCGTTAGAGCAGTGGTTAGAGCACTGGCTGCGCATATGAGTGGTCCTGGGTTCATTCCCCAGTTGAGGCGGAAATGTTTTTCAGATCGCAACGGCTCCGGGTCGACCCAGCCTTAAATGGGTACCGGATTAATCCGGGAAGTAAAGACTGTGAGGGAGAGGAGATAGCTACCACCCTCATTTGCAGAGCCTCTGAAATGTGAGATCGCTAACATCTCACACTCCTACGGCATTAATAAATGTTATGGGTCAGTTTACTTTACTTTACTTTACTTTACTATAGAAAGGTTCTAAGAATAGTCTGAATTGTCCGCATGCACAATTTTCTTTTGCGGGATTTAGCCCAGAACCATGCCATCACAGACGCTCCGGTCCTAGTCGTCAAAAAGCTGGACCCATTGGTTAATGATCCAAATCCACACCAAATAAAACATACTATTAAAAAACTGTGTTTATGTTTGTGTTATGTTTACATGTAAACCTATTTGATTCTTGGGGTACTGGTACTGAGGCCTGATAATACATACTAATGTTAAATGTTTATGGTTCTCCAGGAATTTACATACACGTGGAGTGTGTTTGATGTTGTTGCCCGTGTGTCAGACGACCGATTCATACTCATAACGTGCATAAAATACGCTGGAAGTCTTGAATAAAAGTACATATTCTTTAGGGATGCGAATTGGTTGACTGAGGAAAATGTGTAGACTCAAATTGCGAGGCAAATAGTTGCAACCTTAACCAACATGGTTCAAATCCGTTTGCTTCCTTATTATTTTTTTCTATAATAATATCATGAACAGAGAATTGATCCAACAAAGACATCTGCAGACCTGAACAAAACAGAACATTGGTTTCTGAAAACCAATAAAAAAAGCATCATTATCTATGTGACGTTTCCTTTACAGAACGTTGTCCTCACTGTCGCTATGTAACGGTTCTATACAAGCTGCCCAGCTTCTTCCAGTGTCATGTTCAGAAGGTCTTCGATATTCTGTCTCCATCATAGTCTCGGTCTGTCTCTTGTTTTCAATCGCGGAACTTTTCATGATAAATCTTTCTGAAAACCTATATCTTTTTTGTATCCTTAATATGTTAGCCTTTACCTTCTGCTTTTTGATAATTTTGTGGAGTGAGTCATATTCTATTTTCATGACTTTACGGTACTCCTGCATGTGTTCGTCTTTCTGTCTATGGTATTATTAGGACCTCTCTATAACATTTCATTTCGAATACTGATATTTCATTTTCCATTGCGAATTCCTTTGCCACGTCTCACAACTATACGTTTCCACTGGAAAAATATAGCTTCCTAGTAATTGTAACTTTGTGTTTATGTTTGCTCTTTGCCATTAATATCTGTTTACCTCGTGCCAAACATAAAAAATGTAAGCTAACATATTTTGGACATGTGGAAAGATTAATCATGGAAGAATATGTGTTGAGAATTATATAAAAATATAAATTTAGATATTTATATTTATAAAATATAATATTTAAAAAAATATTTATTTAGATATGGGAAGCGCAAATTTCACAGGAATATGTTTACCGTTTAACAAAGTCAATGTTAATTACACATAATTCAAACAAGTAACAAAGATGGTAATACTAGGACTACTTAAAAAAGTATGTGAATTATGAAATTACTAAGAAAACTACAATTCAAAGTGCCACGCACTTTTAATTTCATCTATGTATTTCACAGTCTTTCATCTATGAAAATAAAATAAGTGTATGGAATTACTAGTGAAAATACGGCTACATATTTGAAATAATCAACAAGCAATGATGAATGTAGTTACAATGCATATACAGGTTACAGAATTAATCAATTATAGATCTTGAAATTCTATGCAACCAGATTGTATATAATTTTTGTTTGTAAAATATGTCGTAAACTTTAACGAAAAATAACATTTCATAACAACACTTATTACAGCATAACTTTTTCAAATATTAACTAATCTGACAGTTGAAAATTATCGGTGCTTGTTTACTGTATATCTTCCTATGCCACCGACTAAAGATATTGCTGTAACTTGATTAGTTTAATTTGTATATACTTTCAAATTTAGAAATTTAAAAAGGTGTGATAGTTAGCATTATGTAAACAAAAAAGTATTTAAGATTTATTTTCCTGAATTCTTGCCATGCGTATTCCATATATATATATGTATATGTATATACTTGTTGAATCAGGTTGAATTTGACATTATTTCTTTTCGTAAACTTGTGTTAGAAATGACATCTATATTTCACACATACATATTATCACATTTCATTTTTAAAATTCCTCTTCCAACATGAGTCCAAGAAACATGGTGTTTTCATATAGATGAACCATTTGTGCATTCTATGTGCACATTTGAGAGCTATACATTTATAACTTTAAAACTAAATTTTCATTGTGTTTTAGTAACTTACCACTTCCCTGCTATAACTCCCTCCTTAACATGCCCGGTTTTCTTGATAAATGCTGCTGTATCGAAAGCTCATCAATGTTCCCTTACAGATTTCCGTGGATAACTTGCATCCATGTTAAATAGGCGGCGTGTATGATACCATGTTGGTGGTGCGCCTCTAAGCCTGGTATCTTTGACCTCAGCAGATGTACTTATTTGAACAGTACTGTGGTCCTGCCTGATATATGGTATGACCCAACCAATCTTAGTTTCCAGCCTATGTTGACTGGACTAAGCCCCAAGTTTATTTGAAGGAGTTGGTCTTGATGGGCATCACAGAGTGGCAGTAGGTACAACATTCTGTAGACCTCTCACATAGAAGTAGACCAATGGACCATAGTTTTGTAAAATATCTGTCCTTATTTATATACAACTAATACTAATACCAGCCCAAATCCTAAAGGCAACATCAACCTACTGAGATGAAGGACCAGAGTATCATTTTTAAAATTCGCACACATATATAGCTTAACAATCACACGAACAGAGTACAACAACAACTCACTGCAGGGTGACGGCTGTGCACTCATTCCTATGGAACTTTTGACCACCGCCTTTTTGAATGTCCAGTTCTGGATAACGTAAGGAAAATGTTTCTTCCTCCAAGGCCAGATAAATGAACAAATTATATGGAACACAACAACAGCTCACAAACAAATATATATATCACACAATGGCATTGGGTAAAAGGGTATTAGCCCATAGACCGTTGGATCAGCAATCAACCAACCAACTAGTAGATATAATTGGAGGACATCAGAAAAAAATTATGTTATAGATAAAAAGGCAAATGAGATAAGCATAGATACATTTTAGGGTCTGCAATGCGACAAAAGAAGTTGAAGCGTATAGTTGAATACATTTTAGGGTATGAAATACGCACGAGAAGATGGAGAATATAGTTACATTACAAAATTTATCTGGGTTGAGAAATTTAAGGTGTAGGAGTGTCATGTGACGTATTCCTTCCAGAAGGTTGTCTTCCCAATAAACTCTCTGAATCTCTCTCTGTCTTGGGCAATGTGGCTTGCATTTTCCAACGAAGTACTCATGTTATCTTTAATGTCGTCAGTCCATCGTCTTCTTGGTCTGCCCTTTTCTCCTCTTACCAGGTACTCTTTCCTCCAGTATTTGTCTTTCTAAACAGTTATGTCTCTTTATATGACCAAACAGGCGTAGTTTTCTTTTTGTTATTGTGTTTTAGTAACCAACACTCTGCCGTAAAATCGATTTTTTAAAATATTTTGATCTTAGGAACACTTTCCTCCTCCCCATTTAGTAAGGTTCTCTCTAATATTCTTTAAGATGATGAATATGTTACACAGCCACCATGGCATAGTAAGGTGTCAGTATTAGAAGTGGATGTCAATACTTTAGGATACATATTGAGTCCTATGAAGATCCATGGTCTACTACTTCAGTAGGCGTGGCACATTTTGGAGACATGAACATACGCAATAGCACAATTGCGTAATGGTAAATCATTTGTTTTGTGTTAATGCTGGCTCGAGTTCAATACCAAGTTGTGAGTTCTTGTTTCCAAGTGAATGAATTTTTTTCCGGAGATTTATGGAGTTATCGCTAAGATATTTCTGGAGTTATCGCTTAGATATTTCTGGAGTTATCGCTTAGAGATTTCTGGAGTTATCGCTTGAAGCTAACATGCTATAAGAGATTTCTGGAGTTATCGCTTGAAGCTAACATGCTATAAGAGATTTATAGAGTTATCGCTTGAAGCTAACATGCTACAAGAGATTTCTAGAGTTATCGCTTGAAGCTAACATCCTATGAGTCGTATTATTGGAAAAGCGGCGTGTCGCTTCGTTAAATGGGACGGGGCACATATGGAAAATTATTTGTAGTGTTTGAGAGAGAGAGAAAGTGAGAAAGAGAGAGAGAAAGATATATATATATATATATATACGAGGCGTGTTCAAATGAAAACGGGACTTGTGGATTTATTTAAAAAGTATCATACGCAATTTAATATTTTCAACGGAATTGAACAAAGCAACCACTTGTGAATAAGAATGCACCTGGGTTCATCAGAAAAAATCTCCGTATGCATTTAGGCAAGCATCCCACTGTTTAGGTAGACGTCGAATGCCGTCCGAGAAAAAGTTGCGTGGCTGTTCCGATAGTTCAATTTCTTCCAACAACCATGTGGGCTGTCCCAATTGACATATGGAATTCTTCTGCAAGCGAACGAATGCTCCGACGACGGTCAGTCAGTACTGCTTTATCAAGCACGGCTATGGCTTCTTCTGTTGCAACAATATGCGCCTGACCTGGCCGTGCAAGATCTGCCGTTAACTCACGTCCGTCTTTAAACATACGCACCCACTCCATCACTCTGGTCCTCGACAAACATTTGTCACCATATGCTGCCTTCATTCTCCGATGAATGTCTACTGCTTGACATCCTTCAAATGAAAGAAACTGGATCACAGCACGCTGATTCACTTTGGACGGGTTCGGAATCACACCCGCCATATTGTTAACAGTCTTCTGCAGCACATATGCATGCTGGGAAGATGAACACGTGACCGTATGTAAATTATTGGATACTCATTACTAGTGCAAAATGTCATCAATATCAGTGCGCTCTATCACGCGTGGTGTAACAAGTCCCGTTTTCATTTGAACACGCCTCGTATATATATATATATATATATAAAAGAGCAAATCTTCACAAAATGAAATGATAATTCTAACGATGATACGTTTCATTATGAAATTTATAACATTATTGTTACTACATGAAACAAGAAACGATGCATAACATTCCAACAAATTCTCATATCTTCTTTTGCACATCAGTTCATAAAACTCTACGTAGTCCACATATTTATATTGGCATCGTTTCGTTTCTTCAGGTTTGTGAAGATGACTTTAGTGTTGAAACGTGAATGAATAGCCGACTATTTAACCAAGGCGACACCTCAAATTTGTACACCAGACATAAATACAATAACCTTACCTTTCTCTTTCAGCTCGTAGAGGATAAGAGTTTACTAGTAAACCTCCGTTTAATACATAGAACTGCACTTACACATCTTTGCAAAGTAGGACTGAATACAGAAATACCTCATAGAAATAATGAGGATATAATTCTAGCTTCTGTTAATTCCTTGTTTTGAAAATGTATTTGCACTAGTGTGAAAGAAAAAAAATTAAAAATGGAAGGTCCTCAAGATGTCGAAAGTTATTCACCGAATCAATGCTTCTCACTCGATTTTTTTTTCAAGGAGTTTGCAATTCATACTCAAGATGTTTTAAAAGGCGTAGAAGAAGAAAACGATGTCATATAATTGCGAATTATTAAACAATTGTTCAATTTGTTATAGATTCAAATATGTAAATACATATAATATTATTGAAATTGATATATAATTAGACATTTTGAACATCGTGTTATCTTTGATTCGGAAGTTGTGATTTAAAAAATATGTTTAATGGTTATTGAACGGACATCATATCATTCAAACGCTCTCTTAAACTTGTTTGGCGAGTATCTACTGATTCAGCAGCATGACAGACAAATGAAGCAGACACACTAAACATTTCCCGGTGCTGTAACACAATGATACATATACTATGTACGTGATAGCCATAGCAACGATTAAATACACTCTCAACTAAAAATTAATCCACATATTCACTAACTGGAATCTTCTGTTCCAACTACTTGAGGTTGAAGTACGTGACATAAGTACAATGGCAGAAATAATTAAAAACACAGCAAGCTAATGTCAACATGTAGTGTTTCTTATTGATGCGATGAATGTCCACACTTCGTTTACAACGATAAACTTCCAGACCTGAAGAAAGACATACAATAAGTGAGCACCCAAAGAAGAGTAGTCGTACAGTGGATAATATTCTTTTCTGGCATACTAGGAAATGAAATGACAGATAGACTGACAAAAGGTGGAGAACTCAGGAACAAAAAAGATCAAGAAATCGCATTCTGTGACGTATTCTCTACAGAACGCTGTATTGACAATGAACTCCTTGAACCCTTCTCTGTCTTGGGCCATGCGGCTTGCATTTTCCAACGACATATTCATGTTATCTTTAATGTCGTCAGTCCATCGTCTTGGTCTAGCCTTTCTCCTCCTCCCATATGCTCTGTCCTCCATTATTTGTCTTTATAAACAGCTGCATTTCTTCATATGACCCAATAATGTGTAGTTTTCTTTTTGCTTTTGTTTTTAGTAGCCAACATTATGGCATCTTCAATGTGTTTATAATATCTGAGTTTCTCTTTCTTTTCTTCCGTGATATTCTAAGTATTCACCAGTTAAAATTTTACATCTCAACATCTGGTTATGTTGAAATGTTCTTGTATGACTCATAACAATACTACAGGTAGTAATATAAATGTCTTTTCCTCTTTCACGTTCGTTCTCAAACTCCTGCAGATTATCAGGATGTAGTCCGGAGAGAGGAATGTGTTGTGTCATTGTTTTACAGCATATCTGCGATATCCACGCCTAGTAGTTTACCAGAAAGCCTTTAGGTCCTTGTAGTACGAATATGAATGTTCCATGTTTATGTTTCTGAGGATATTTAAATACTTGTACAGGTTGTTCGTTGAGCTGCAA
Source organism: Meghimatium bilineatum (assembly GCA_034231615.1). Taxonomy (NCBI): domain Eukaryota; kingdom Metazoa; phylum Mollusca; class Gastropoda; order Stylommatophora; family Philomycidae; genus Meghimatium; species Meghimatium bilineatum. The sequence goes on from CM067322.1 coordinate 74,608,335, forward strand.
TGGTCCTTGTCTCGATTGATTTCGTTCTCAGTGACGTGAGTACACAGTCTGAATGTCTTGACAAGATCACATCTTTTTTGGGGATGTGGTTGGTGAAATACGGAAAACCTGTTTACTTGAGATGCAAGGTGATTCGGTGCCGCTAGAACGGACCTGGTTCAATTGTCGCCAGCTGTAAGAAGTATATTCACGCCTTTCGGTCTAACAGATCTAACTGTAGCATGAGTTATGGGGCACTTTGCTCCTATGTGGGGTGGGGCAGCCAACTACACTTCAAAACCTCCTCAGTCGTCTCTTACGATATGTATAGAAGGTAAACAGTGTTAGTATTCTTTGTCCACTTTAGGGCTCCGACAGCACAATTTGAGTAAAATTAATAATGGAAATATTACTGTGACTGCGTGACGTATGTCTGCCTGTCTGTCTATCGATCTATATACCATATTCGTGTCAGTAGTTTGGGCTTTAATCTTTTAGGCATTATGACAAGTGTCAAGCTCTGGTTCTGGCCCTGTATAAACAAAATGCATCTAGTTGTTGGTGCCCCTGTGGGCGCTCCAACCTCTGTGGTCGATTTGATCACCACTGCCTAGTTTTGCTTCTACGGACAGAAATAAAATAATTGGTTCTTTTTTGGTTATGGTTGAAAAAACTTGCAAGGTAAACAATTTTATCCTAACAAATACAAGACAAAAATACGCGATTCTAGCTAATTTAAGAACATAACCTGGAAATAATATATATAAACTTGTGTGCTTGCTGGAGAATATAAACACATACATGAATACAAGCAAGTACGCATGATCATGTTTACACACACACACATAAACGTGAACGTACATACAGAGCAAGGTATCTTATTTTTTTTTCCTTTAAAAAAGTAGTGGGGAAAAAAAGCGGGCTTGAGCGTAGAAAAGGTTTTGGCGTGTGAAAACACGCTAGGTTACCTTGAGTACCGATTGGAGGCGGGCAAAATTGGATGTAAATCATTAGGGTTTCCTCAGGCATGCTGAACAGAACTTTTTTTTTTGCTAAAGAAAAACAGAAAAAATATAATTATATATCTACTTAAATACATGCATAAGTTGTATCAGTGCAAAAGGTAGGCTGGTTCGTAATACGAGAATATTATTTTGAAATGTGGAGTGCTATACCTGTTTACACAATGACCTTTGAAAACCGTTTTACCATCATAACTAGTGCATCTCAATTCAGAATTGAGTTCCAAATATTGAGATGTTAAACGATTAGTTAAATAGTATATGTAAACTTTGTAGCTTACATTTTCACAAGAAAGGATCAATATTTTGTGCTGGATTCACTCGATGTATAAGCTGCTAGGGGTTGTTCTTTGTACGCATATATGGAGAACTCATAAGCTTTTTTAAATCCGGAGAGTTTTGTTGATGATTGTGTGTGTGTTTTTTTCTCAATAAGGGATCGTGTTGGAGTTCACATGTGTAATATACTGTAGTATTGAAGAATGAGTCTATACGTCGTTGTGTTTACTTAAATATGGAGCGCTGTTTGTGCTGAAAATATTTGAGACTTCAACGGTTTAGAATTTCCACCAGAATTGATGGATAAACGGATACGCCTCAGCAAATTGTCAACATGAAGGTATGTATGTATTTAATTATTGTCTTATTGTGGGATTAGCCATGGTCATATTGATATACAAAAGGATTTGCTACGTCACAAAAACAGTCGGTTGTCAATACATATGGCCGGGGTTTCCCTTACAGGTAGCACTGAGTCCTTTTTCAGAATAGTCATGCGTGCTGATCTCACGCATCGCGTCTATTCTTGGCTGATGTGACTGTTCAGTTGGTGCAGTGATCATTCTTTATTGTGCAGGCCAGTGAAATGCGCAGACAAATTCGAACAAGTGAAGATAAGTGACGCTATGTGGTCCTCAGTAGAATTTAATGGGTAACTTCTAACTATGAGGTAGAACAGCAAAATCCCCCCTCACAGAAACACATATTATATATTTGTATCACTAACAGTTTGTGTTTCGCATCTTCCCCAAGATACACATATTATAAGCACGCATGATTATTCTGCAGAAGTGCTTCGTATAAACGATTCAGGCACATTTTCTAACTATAATAGTGAACATTATTTTAAGTACGGGAAATTTCTGCTTGTTCATAAGCGACTGTGTTTGTGACGCCATTGTAAATTCGTGTGTATATCTAGATGTATGTGTCTTAGTTAAGTCACTAAGATGCTGGCTTACACAAATAATTTGGGTTAACCTCCAGGATGACGACTTTCTAATTAATTAGCATGTCCAAATAGATACTCGACAACCACAGTTGCAGAGGTAATACAGTAATTTTAAAGAAGAGAATGTTAGCAGAGAAGAGAGCTATTCACTTTATTTGATCATTTGTTCCTGCAATATAACCACGTCAACAAGCAAATATTCGGTTACCAAATAAATTTCCCTTATGTAGGGACATCACTATAACATGACAAAGACGACATTAATGCCTAGTTTCAACACTGAACCAAGTACAATAGCATGGGCTATTATTGGTATGCGATTCCAAGTACATAAATAATAACCAATGAAAACACGAAAATTACCAAAACGTAACGAATGAAGGCTTGTTCAGTTTCTGTTCCGAAGTCTTCTAAACTGCAGACGGACATAGCTGAACCCACTCTACATATAAATTTAAACCAGCCATTTAAAGTTAAATATTGTTCAGCAATCATATGATAATTACACAAAGTTTATGACTGTGCTACATTTTAATGGTATATCAATTGTTTGACAAAAATTATTCACTAGTTGCAAATATTGACAAAGATGAAGATTACAAACTGTAATCTCACGCCTTCCTACTTCTTGACACTTTAATCTTCAGATATTTTTAATTGGTCACTGTGAAGTAGACAATACCATCATGAATACATACATCTGATTAAAAAATGGAGGTATGAATGACCGTTCACATTTTAGATCGACTCAAAATGTTATTTCAATTAAGTGAAGATTAAATTTACTGTAAGAAGAAAATTAGAGTTGGTGAGAGAAAACGTATAGGAAGTGCAAGTTATAAAGTTATAGCATTGTCAACGTCAGCCAGCACATAACGTGATAACATGAGATTTTTGTGGAAGATAGACGAAGATGAAAAATGTCTGCCAAATTCGTGTTACTACAGGAAGTTAACCATATAAATCTTAAAACTAGACACGAAGGGGTATCATGGGAAACATTATAACTTTGCAGCACCGCAGATTTGTGCTGAAAACATCAATTAAGTATTTGTTTCTTCAACATATTTTTCTTCCCTTCTTCTTTTTCTTCTGCATTATTTCTACAACTGTGTGTTAGCAGGATGTAGTTCACACAATGATATAAGATGCTTCATGGTTTACGACTTGACACCGATGTGCTTTTCGTCTTCATACATCCGTCCTCGGTAGAGTTTAATGGGTTACTTCAAACTATGGGGTGGAACAGCAAGGTCCACCATAAAATATCCTTATTCGCCTCTGACGACACGCGTGGCAGATAACATTGTAGTTATACTTTACCTTCCTTTTAAACTCTGGAAACATACAGGCTTTTCAGGACGCAAAATTCACATATTATATGTCATTAGCATTTTGTGTTTCACATCTTCCCCAAAATACACATATTATATATTTGTTTCACTAACATTTTGTGTTTCAAATCTTCCCAAAAATACACATTATATATTTGTATGACTAACAGTTTGTGTTTCACAACTTCCATATTGTCATGATTGTATTCGTTTCAAGTAAACAAAAGCGAAATCCGCCTCTGTGAGACAGCTATCCGCCCCTGTTAGACAGCGATCCGCCCCTGTTAGACAGACATCCGCCCCTGTTAGACAGCGATCCGCCCCTATTAGACAGCGATCTGTTTCTGTTAAATGCCATCATTCTCAGATCTAATAAACAATGACCAATTCTAGGTAGACATCGGCCGTCCTTGGTATACAGGGACACTTCGCTGGTAAATGACAATCCATCCCTGGTACACAACTATCCATCCTAGATAGACAGCGACTCGTCCCTGATAGGCAGCAAGCCGTCCCTCATAATCAGCGACCCTCCTTGGTAGACAGAGATTAGGCCGCGGAGAGTTGGTCATAGTAACACACATGTAATGCTTATGTTACGACTTCGTTGAAGCACAGATCTCCACATTGTAAGTAACACACAAGTAAAGTTTATGTCCATCTTAAATAAACGTTGACTATTTTCTTGCCTATTTTCATTCACTAGCTTGAGCCACACAATATCCTTAAAGCTGACAGGAATTGAACCAGGTTCGTTATATCAGCATCGAATCGCCTTGCAACTCAAGTAAACAAGTTTCCAGCACTTGACCAACCACATCCCTCCAAAAAAAAACATGATCTTGTCAAGAGACTCAACTTGTGTACTCAATTCACTGAGAACGGACCAATTAAGACAAGGACTATTACAAAAACAAACATCCATTACAAGTATTGAAGTATCCTCAGGGCCACAGACATGGACAATCCGAACTTGTACTACAAAGACTGGAAGGCCTACTTGTGGGCATAAATAACATAGAGACACCACGTTATCTTTTAATTTATAATCAAGCTTCCCTACTTGAATTTACTGACACAAAGTACACCTAACGTAACCAATGAGCAGTCAATGAGCTCAGATTAATGACTCATTACAGGAGTATACTCGAGAGGAACAAGTACTAGATTCATAATACTGAAAAAGACATCTGGACAATGCTCGTTTACAAGCAACTGTCACTCTGAGGGAAAAATACCGTACCATAACCCTGTATCTAGAGTCCATAGCTGAAACATGGTCATCTACTGTATAACACATATTGACTAATGAGAAATTCATCCTTCTAAAATGACTCATTTTGCTATTTTCTTGATTCTCAGTTGCTGTCAAAGCATAATCATAGAGACCAATGAAGATCAGCAGAATAGGCAAAATGAGTCCTTAATAATGCTAGATATTAGCTCTTAATATATGTATATATTGGAAAGATATATAGATAGATTGATAAATATTGTATATTGTGTATACGACACAAACCATTATCAATAGACAGAAGTATTGTCCATGAAATGAATGTTGAAATCAGATACTATTTAACACAGATGATGGTAAAATAATATATTTGACCGTGAGCACATAGCTCTTGACAGCCCACCCCGTGTGAGAAATGTACAGGACTTCCACAGTTTAGTAACCGATATTATTCTGTGACTCATAAGGTTGTCTAAAAGGAATGGTTATATTGGAGGAGGAAGGGTTGTGGATGCATATTTAGTCCCCGAAGGGAACGTTTCAGTGCGGCAGTATCCCAGGATCACCATGTCCTGGCCAGGAGCGCAGAACACTCTTTTAGACCAATTATCTCATCATTCTTCTCTTAGCCAATAAGCGATGATGGCACATATAGCATTCCAAACTATCTATGTCAATCAGTTCCTCTTTTGCTAAGTTTGGAACATAGGGCGGATAGCATCGTTCTCCATGCCTGTCGGTCAGTTGCCAAGGATTGCAGGTCTTGTGCATTTATGCCTGTTGATTTTAGTTCATTCATAAAAGTTCTTCTGAGCGTTGTTTTTGGACTTCCCTGTTTTCTTTTTCCATTCTGGTGTCCACACGAAGGCTTGTCGTGGAATTCTATCTTCCTTCATTCTAAATATGTGGCCGATGTATGTCCAGCGGCGGTTTCTGATGATGTTCGTCACATATTCTTGTTTTGTCTCCTCTCTTAGCATGTCGTTATTATTATATTACTATCTATTGTCTGCCACAAAAGAACAACGATGCAATGTTATCTGGCCTGCATCTCTTCATCACCCATGAGGAGCATTTGATAGAAGACATCAGTAAGAAATTGTGCCAAAACATACAGGGACAATGATGATTTTTTCCCCACAGGTGACAGGTTGTCAGTATATTCCCCCCAACCGTCCTTAGCTGTAGTGCACGTCATGAATGGAAAGAAGACAGTGGTCATTTTCTTTACATCCTAAACTATAAGTCTAGATTCCGGTTGACATACCAGTTAAGGAACACAGAAGTTGAACGTTGTCGACAGGTTTTACAGTCTTGATAAATTTGATTGCACCATGTTTATTCCTCTAGTTGGACTACTCCTGTTAACAGTAGAATACATGAGATCAATTGAACAAATCTGAATGATAGTCGCTAGTGTCTGCTCAATTTACACTACTTCTTTGTCTGAGAATGTATGCGTTACGCGCAACTGATTTCGGTCTTGTATATACTGATATTGACATTTTCAACTGAAACTGTGTACGTAACTAGTTAATTTTTCTTTCATCTTAACTTTCGTGACGGGACTATTGTGTTGATTGTTATACCAGAAGAATAATTAATACCAAATGTATATATTAAAACGTGATATTAGACACTCGGTGTAACTTCACTTCAATTACATTTTAAAAAAAATTCAAGCCATTCATTCATATTGGCTGTTCGGTCACAGTTAGGCTAATATATACTAATAAATAAATAAATAATAATAATAAAACCATAACCTGTCAGGGACGTAAGGGTGACACATTGAGATATTTAGTGTAGAAAGATCTGCACACACCTATATCCTCTACCATACGAATGAGTTTGGAAACTTCACACGTTATCCAATCCTTGATATTATCCAACCATATCGTCTTCTTTACAACTTCTCTTCTTACCTCTCTATTGTACCGTGAAGAGCACACTTTTTTTTCATCGAGCAATGTCTAATCACGAGTCCATACCACCAGAGTTTACGAAATGTCTAATCACGAGTCCATACCACCAGAGTTTACGAAATGTCTAATCACGAGTCCATACCACCAGAGTTTACGAAATGTCTAATCACGAGCCCGTACCACCAGAGTTTACGAAATGTCTAATCACGAGCCCGTACCACCAGAGTTTACGAAATGTCTAATCACGAGCCCGTACCACCAGAGTTTACGAAATGTCTAATCACGAGTCCATACCACCAGAGTTTACGAAATGTATAATCACGAGCGCGTACCACCAGAGTTTACGAAATGTCTAATCACGAGCGCTTACCACCAGAGTTTACGAAATATCACGACTGTTAACAGTGGTTCTTATTGACCCGCTAAACCATTACTGCTATCATGCGTAAACATACTGGTGTCGGTAACAGATACCCAACACACGTCTATACACTATAAGTCTATATATTGTCCACACAAAAAAACCCCAGTCAATACTACATTTTTTCTCGTTAAGGAGTTGGAGGGAGGGATTTTGTAGCTGTCTTCGTATATAGTCTATATACTGATGATGTTCGTCCGTCGTAATCGACGATGACCAAAACTCAACCTAAATAACAATAATAATAATAATAACTAATACATATAATAAAGTTGAAAGTGTATTTTTAAATGACTAACAAGTCCAATGCGAGCACAAAAAGTTATTCCACATGATTGGCATCTGTAAGGATGTCTATGGGACGTTGAGATGTTTTGTCTTTTCTATTTGTCTACTTCTGTCTTGCAGTATCTTGTCTGGTCTGTTCCGCCGCTAGTACTCCAGTTCTGAGATAGTATACAGACTGTATATACTATAAGTTTATCAATATAAGGTAATACTGCAGTGAAACGGAACAACAATAGTACTTACACAGAACACAGTTCATTGATGTTTCACTTGAACACTTCAGACTGACTATCACTAAGACTAAGAGTTTATGAGGTGTAAACACGAAAACATACAAATTACAATACTAGTGTTTAATTGTACTAGATTGTCACCTTGAACTTTGTATTGTTTACATGTCAATAGTGTATCTAGCGCCTCTGTGGTGGTAATATTGTTTTTGCTATTTTCATTGTTTTTCACTGAACGTTTTATATATTCTTGAGAAAGACCTAACGGTTCGAAAGGTTTGTAAATGTCTTGTGTATTGTAATTTGTATGTTTTCATGTTTACACCTCAAAACCCCTTTATTTTATTGATAGCCCGTCTACTGTGTCCAAGTGAAACATAAAAATCCGTGTTCTACGTAAGTACTATTGACTATAGCATTTGTTTTCAAACACCTGGATGTTTCTCTCTAAGTAGAAATATTAACAAAACCAATGGTTTATTTAAGTCTATATAAACGTGGTTGTTGATCCTGCTTTTCCAGATTGCAGTTAATCTTGTCATAGCGGCGTGGCTATTGCATTTTCTTAAACTGCAGCTGTTGATTCACCATCACTACTAAACTGGACTCCGGATAAGTAAACGTCGAAACATTCTCAAGTCTTCGATTGTTATTATGTTGGTTTGGACTTCCTTGGTACTTTTAAACACCACAATTTTACTCATATCTTCGTTGATTTACAACGCCAAGTTTTTTGCTAGATAGTTCCAGTCGTGTTATGAATTCTTGTAGTAATAATGTTTCAAGTTGTGTATGTCTGCTCAAATGCTCTTTTGGATCATATCTTCCACGCACACACATTGAGTAGCAGGCTTTACTTAAAGATTGTATACTACTGAGAGTTGGAATATCTTGGTATGACCAACAACTCTGGAGAGTCAATTACCAATCCCCTAGTGAAAATTGCACATAGTAAACAATATCTTCATCGTGTGCACATAGTAAACAATATCTTCATCGTGTGCACATAGTAAACAATATCTTCAACCTGTGTACATAGTAAACAATATCTTCATCGTGTGTATCGTTTATAATTCATGCGGATCTTCTGCGTTCTTTCTCTAATCCCTGCAGATTAGCAGGATGTAGTACGGAGGATGTTTGTCCGGCTCTGTGGCGAAGTGGTACAGAGCTCGTCTGTGACGGCAAAGGTACCGAGTTCGATCCTCACCACAGGCAATTGTGTATCCGGACCGTTCATAAAGCTATGGCAACCTACTGACGTATTTATATTGCCTAGAAAATCACCACAGCCAACAAATGCTGGGTTGATAGCTACGTCCTGGATAGGATATGCTACCAATTTTAGTACGGAGGACAGTTGATCTTAGGCCATGGTTTACAGCTTTGCTGTGATGTCTACTCCTCTAGGCCAGACACATCCTTCACATGGCGACTGTGCCAATTTGACCATCTGTGGGATATAGGATGGAACAGCCAACTCCACCCCAAAATCTAATTAGTCGTCTACTGTGACATGCACGACAGGTTGCAGAGTCACTATTGTTTGTGCTCCGTTTGGACCCCTTAACGAACGTGCATTTGGGTATCTAAACTAATCCTCCCCTTCCATATTCCTCGGTACTAATTTCACTATTTCAAAATAACGATTTGAGCCTGCGTATGATAGGCCAGCTGTTGTTTGGAGAAGGAGAGAGAAAGAGAACAGCTGTCGTAAGATGAAAGATATAGAGCAGCTCGGAGAGAGGGCAGCTGTTGTTCGGAGAGAGGGCAGCTGCTGTTCGGAGAGAGGGCAGCTGTTGTTTGGAGAGAGGAAAAGCTGTTGTTTGGAGAGAGGTTAGCTATTGTTAGGAGAGAGGGCAGCTGTTGTTTGGAGAGAGGGCAGCTGTTGTTCGAAGAAATAGTGGGCAGCTGTTGATCGGAGAAGAGTGGGCAGCTGTTATTTACAGAGAGACGGGAGCTGTTGATGAAAGAGAGAAGGCAGCAGGTGTTTGGAGGGCGAGAGAAAGGAAAGCTGTTGTTTGGAGTGAGAGAGAGAAGGTAGCTATTGTTGAAGGCAGGGCAGCTGTTGTTTGGAGGGATAGAGAACCTGTTGTATACACAGAGAGGGAAGCTGTTGTTTGGAGGGAGAGAGAGAGCATGCTGTGTACAGAGAGATGACAGCTGTTATATGTAGAGAGAAAAAGGAAAGTGTTTTTTGGAGAGAGAGAGAAAGAAGGAAACAGCTATTGTTTAGAAAGAGGGTCACTGTTGTGCGCAGCGAAAGAGGGGGCGGCTATTGCTTGGAGAGAGAGGACAGCTGTTTATTGGAGAGAAAGGTCGAAACTGTTGTGTGAGATAGGGAGAAGACAGCTGTTTATTGGAGAGAAAGGTTGCAACTGTTGAGTGAAGATAGATCATGCAACTGTTGTTTTGAGAGAGGGTAGGTAGATAATGCTTAGAGCGAGGTTCACTGTTATGTGCAGAGAGAGAGAGAGAGAGAGAGAGGAAGCTATTGCCTGGAGAGAGAAGGACAGCTGTTATTTGGAGAGAGAGGGGGATTAGCTGTTGTTTGCAGAGAGGTTAGCTGTTATTGCTGGAGAGAGAGAGAGAAGGCAGCTGTTTAGAAAGAGAGCGAGACTGGTGAACACGTTTCTAATGTCCTGTAATGATACGATGAGCACTTGTGGACAGAGAACCTAATTATAATCAACTAGCAACAGAAATCATCAGCGTAATTTCCTTAACCGACATGTACTATAGGAAATTGAGCATCTAGAAGTATGTCCACAGTCCGGCTCTGTAGCAAAATGGTATTGAGAGCGTCTGTAACGGCCAAGGTACCGAGTTCGATCTCCGCCACAAGTAATTGCACATCCGATCGTTCAGAAAGCAATGGCAAACTATTAAACGTATTTATATTGCCTAGAAAATCACTACAGCCAAAAACATGTTTGGTTGATGGCTACATTCTGAATATAATTCGTTGCCAATTTTTATGTTTATAAGTAAAAAAAAAGTAAAGTAACCCATAACATTTAGTAATGCCGTAGGGATGTGAGACCGTTTTAGAGGCTCGCAGTCTTTACTTTCCGGAGACGACAGCTGTTGCGATCTGAAAAACATTTCAGCCTCAACTGGGGAATGAACCCAAGACCACTCATATGCGAAGCCAGTGTGTTAACCACTGCGATACGCAGCTACATATTTTATAGTTATGTTCGTTGCTGAATAGCGTTGGCTCAAAAGTAATAACAACTTGTATAACCTTTAATTAATCCGAATGTGCGATTACTTTCAACCAGCCAAGACCGTCACAATGTAAAACCTACTGACAACTGGGAAATCAAATCTTCTTAATGACCTATATGACTTTTCCAGTAATTTCCATTGGTCACTAAGATTATAATTTGTATGACAGCCAGTGCAATTCAAGGGAACAGTCAAATGAGCCATTTTAGAAGGCTTGATTTATCATTAGCCAATACGTCTTATAAATCGGAGGTCACGCTTTAACCCTCTGCTATAGGTTATAAAATGAAAAAAATGTAATTTGTAAATTCTTGCAAATTGTGTGGGTGTGTAAACTAGTTTATATGTATGCATGATATATTTCTGGAATATGATACCGTAACACATGTTGAGCTGCTTAATATTATTGTAATGGACACCCATGCCCCTGGTCCTGGAGCTGAAGACATTCGTCTGCTCATGGATACATGTTACCAGCAGACAAAATGTGATATTATTTCAAGACGTTGTTTATTAATGTTTTTCAAAATGTTTGTGTCAAAGTTTTCAACCTTCTTCTACGGTAGTTCTAAAACTTCTGCTGGTAAAGGGGGTATGTTGTGTCAACAATTAGAAATTAGAAATTAGAACATAGAGGGTGACCGGTGGAGAGGGTATGAAAAAGTTTGACAGTTATTGACACGGGAAAGGAGAGGCTTGACCAATAGTTAACTTCAACAATAACATTGTTATACAATTAAATTGTTTGAAAGTGAAACATTTCTAAAATGTGAAAGGAATTTATGTTTTCCGTTTTCCTGAAACATTTCTAAAATGTGAAAGGAATTTATGTTTTCCGTTTTCCTGAAACATTTCTAAAATGTGAAAGGAATTTATGTTTTCCGTTTTCCTGAAACATTTCTAAAATGTGAAAGGAATTTATGTTTTCCGTTTTCCTGAAACATTTCTAAAATGTGAAAGGAATTTATGTTTTCCGTTTTCCTGAAACATTTCTAAAATGTGAAAGGAATTTATGTTTTCCGTTTTCCTGAAACATTTCTAAATGTGAAAGGAATTTATGTTTTCCGTTTTCCTGAAACATTTCTAAAATGTGAAAGGAATTTATGTTTTCCGTTTTCCTGAAACATTTCTAAAATGTGAAAGGAATTTATGTTTTCCGTTTTCCTGAAACATTTTATTTTGGGGTGTGGATTTGTTTATATTTTTAATCATAATTAAATTGGGAAGGGGGGGGGGGGGTGAAGGGGGAGGGGGGACGGCTCGAGGGGGATGTCTTGAATTCTCGACGTATGTTGAGATGGGGACAGCAGAGGATGAAAAGTAGTTGACGAAAATTTATGGACAGCCCATAAAAGTCCGGGGAGCGATATTTTCTTTTAAATTTTTATATTTTAAAATGTATACTTGAGCTGTATATTACTTGGCTGTTATGTCTTCACCTTGTGTGCTGACACATTCGACTTGATTCTGCATCGCTAGCAAATGGAATCCATATTAAGGTCTTCCGTTTTATATGGTATTTGTTACTGTTTTAAAAAAAAATCTTTTAAACAAAACCAAAAGAAGATTGCATTAGGTAGGATGACCGTAGTAAGAAGACGGAAGAGGAATTGGAGGAACTGACAATGATGTTTAATGAGCTTTTTAAATGACACGATTAAAGGAAATTGGTTCCATGGTTGCGTGATTTTGTTACCCGTACCTGGCAAAGATCACACAAAGGTGCAGGGGATACAGGCAATTACCATGCATAACACAATTGGCAAATTAATGCCTAAAGAGAGAAAAGTCGTTCGGTGGGTATCGATATAATAAGCAGACCTGGCACAATGCGGCTACCTTTGCGGATGTATTTGAAGGATTTCGATTCACAACTGCACATGTGTAAGACTACAACAGACCTGAAGGATGCATATAAAAGAGTTCCCTTAGACTACTTGGTGACTCAGATGTTGCATCTCGAATATGCTACTATCTAATTAATAGGTTGCTGCTGATATGCACCAGAGACTGGCGATTCTAAAATGTGGTAGTAGGCATCAGTACCAACGATCATAAGCACTGGACGTCTACAAGGCCATCTCTGTCCCAAGTACTGTTTAATGTGTATAGTGTACAAACTACATACATAAACATTACAGTGACTTGTAGAACTATGTCTTATGCTGATGAAAATCTGCTGTAAAGGCAAAAGCAACGCAGGAGTATTTATGGCTACAAGTAGGGTATCAATAACGTGGTTTTTCCCTTAACAACTTCACGGTAAACACGTTCAACCCATGTTTTACTCTGTGCGGGGACACTCTTGAAAGAACTGGCACAATAGCAGAGTATTGGGCGTGCCTTTTGATAGTAATTTGGATTTTGAGTTCCAAAGATGATGCTGACCATATTATTGTAAAAGCAGGTTATGCAACAGTGACAGTTATGGCTGCTGCTCAGTGTGAACTGAGGTTACTATTTATTCTACATTAGGGCCTAGTTGTTTTTGTGATAGAGTATATATGTGCACTTTTGATTCTCAGCTTGACGCAAGTTAAAAGATTGGATAAGATCCAGAATGTGGTGATGCGTGTCATACTTGGGTGCTAAGGGGGGGGGGCGTACATCAGTAAGAGCTATGCGATTTTTACTTGACTGTCCAACTACTGAGTACAGAATACAGTTTTGCAGAGCACGAACCTATCTAAAAATCATATCTAACAAAGAACATCCACTGCATTCAGAAATTGATAAAGTGAAAGCTAGTGGACTCAATAGAGGAAAATCATGGATGAGGCATGTTGAGGACGTCATACAAAGTAAGCACACGTTGGAAGATGTGGTACGTGGTGCGTAATGGATAAGTGTGCTCGCAGATTGTCAGACCTCATTACAAGTAATAATAATAACTCTCAGTAAATAATGCAAAGAATTTCGCCCCATCGTTGTAGAGTATGAGATACAGGCATTGATCAGTGGGAATTTCAAGGAATTTGACATTATTAACACGGATGGCTGTGTTGTTAGACACATGCTTAGCCTGTGTGCCTTTAAAGCTGAATATTTAGGGAAGACAATCGGGTAGGAGAGCGGTGCTTTTTTCTGTGATTACAAGAGGGTGATTATGGAGATTATGGCTGTGACAAAGACATCAATCTAGTTGAGTACACAGATGGCAACTCATATCTGCATCCTTAGTGACTCGATAAGAATGATCAGAAAAATACAAATGAGTTACATTCGAGAACTAGCTTGAGACAATAGAGAGGTTAAAGTTGGAATTCGTTACATTCGTTTTCGTGCACGGTCATGTAGGCGTTTAAGGAAATGAAAGAGCAGATCGGTTGGCTTGCACTGCTGCTGTGTCAGGAGATAGAGCAATGAAACTGATTAACATTTTAAACTTCTTACGAGAAACAACGAGGAGAAATTAAATTTATGATGGTGATATTACCTTTTTAAAGAATAAAGATACTTGGCTTGAAATGCAGCGATGCAAAATATGTGCTGGTCTGAGTGATTAGAACGGTATTTCGCAACATGGGACCAGCTCCACGGGGGGGGGGGCAATTTGATTGTTCAGGAGGCATTTCTGGACAAAATTATTGTCTGTTATATGTTTTGAAAACTAACGTACTCTTGTTTTTCTTAATAACTTCCTAGTGATTAATCCTTAAACCTAAGGCCTGTGTCGTGAACAAGTTTGTAATTAGGTTTCATTTAGGAAATAATGCAAATTTTGAATATAAAAAAATATGTAGGCCTATATGTTACATTGGGATGGGGGCATCAGAATTTTAGAAAGACTGGTTAAAAAAAGGTTACGAAACGCTGGCTAAGAAGAATGTTTATCAACCGACAATGAACTCAAACTGCCAGTTGTCGTATAATGGTTGATACACTCAAGTGGAGATCGGACGAAGCACACAAGTGCATGTCCTGAATGCAATGATGATGATCTTTTTTTGGATCTGTCTTAGCTCATGTCTGATGTTGTACAGAAGGCTTTCGTTTCTGTTGCTCTGGATTGATTCCAGTAGGGATCTGCAATCTGTGAATATGGTTATCTTCTTTGGTCTTGGCAGTCCTGGTTCAGTGAAGGCTTTCAGTGCTTGATAGAGTGCAACTGCTTCTGCTCTAAAGTTAGAGGAGTATTTCCCGGTTGGAAAAGCTTTTGATATTGTCTTCCCATCTTTGAATCTTATAAAAATTCCACCTCCTCCATTCCTTACTGCTCCTTCTGCCGATCCATCTGTGTAGACATGTGTCCAATCCTTGGGATTGTATTTTATTTCTATCATTTCCAGTGTCAATGCTTTTAGTTGAGGTAGAGTTTGGTATTCCTTATTAATTATTCCAGGAACCTGTGTTATTATGGAGACATTCTGGAGACTATTGCCTGGCTCTTCAAAGTCCGTTAGTGTTTCAATTTAATTTGGGAGGTTTGTGAGGACTTCTTAATGTTGTTCATTGATATCTTTAGAGATGTGACAGACGCTGGTTCTCTTCAACCTGCTTGTGGATGATCTAAACATGTGCGCATACATTGGATGGTTTGGCATGCGCTTAATTTTTTTCCCTTTGAACAAGCACTCTTTCTTCTCTTCTGTCATCCAGTGGGTGGATGTTTACATGTTTTTCCATTGCATGGATTGGAGTGGTTTTCATCCCTCCAGAGATAAGTCGAAGTCCTGCATTTTGTACTTTAGATAGGCGATTAGTGTTTGTTTTTGATGCTGATGCCCAGGCTGTCATTCCATATTCTACTACACGTCTGACTGTACCCATGTAGACTTTTCGGAGAATATTTACATTTGCTCCCCAGCTTGTTCCTGCAAGTTTCTTCATCAAGGATATCCTCCTGGTTGCTTTTTGCTCGGTGGTTATTAGGTGTGGTTTCCAGGTGAGTCGCTTGTCTAGTGTGACCCCTAGATATGTAGGGTTCTCCACATGTGCTAGCTCACTTCCATTTATTTTAAGATTTGCATTTTCTTGGTGGTTTGAAAGTGAGAAGATGGTTGTCACCGTTTTGGAGAGGTTGATCTAGACTCCCCAGTCAGATGTCCATTCACTTAAGGTGTCAAGTGCTGTCTGCATTCTGTTTTTTGCAGTGGATAGGTTTCCTGCCGCACTCCATGCAGCAAAGTCATCTGCATAAAGAGCCTTTGAAATATTATGTGACAGTTTCTCTCCCATATCATTGATGAATACTAGGAAGAGGGTAGGAGAGATCACTCCTCTTTGAGGTACTCCTTGTTGGAGAGTAACACGTTTGCTTAGTTTACCATCTAATTTTACTCTTGCAGTGCGGTAGCAGAGGAAATCTTTTAACCAGCTAAACATTCTGCCTTCAATTTTGTTTTGGAGAAGCTTGAAGAGGACTCCCTCTTTCCACACCTTATCGAAGAACTTACTTAAGTCCATAAAAGTAGCCAGCACTTTTTCCTTCTTTTGGAAAGCATTTTCGATTTCCTGTGCTAGTTATGTAAGCTGGTCTTCAGTGCTTCGATTTTTCCTATAGGCCGACTGTGTCTTGGTGAGCTTCTGGTGTTCCTCTAGGTATTTTATCAGTCTAGAGTTGACCATTCTCTCCATTGTTTTCCCTATGCATCTCAAGAGGCTGACTGGTCGGTAGCTTGACTTGCTTGTTTTTCCTTTTTGTTTTTTTCCACTTGGGATGATGACAGCTTCACGCCACAAGTCTGGAATTTTACCAGTTTTCCATGATTGGTTGAAGATGATAAGGAGCTTGTTTCTGCTGATTGGCCCTAGGTTCCTGATCATATCATTGGTTATGCCGTGTTTTCCTGGGGCCTTTTTGGTTTTTAGTTTTCCTGGGGACTTTTTGGTTTTTAGTTTTCCTATGGCACCATTTAGTTCTGCGATGGTGAAGGGTGTCTTCATGCAGGGCTCTGGATATTGATTCTTCAGTTTTCTTTTAATTTCTTTTTTGACTTCTTTGATACGTGTATGAGAGAGTGTTGTTGTGCTTTCTTCCTTGTAGAAGTCAGCTAAAATGTTTGCTGCCATTTTCCCTGTGTGGAATTTTCCCTCTTCTTCGATGACAGTCTTGTAGTGTGAATTCTTTGTTTCTTCATTTAGAGTTCTTGTAAGGTTCCATAGTTTACTTGTGTCTTTTGTCATGTTTAGACTGCTGGTCTTTTCATGCCAGCTCTTTTGTATCTCTGTTCTTTTCTGCTCATTGAACATGTGTTTGATTTAATTGTGTTTCTTTGTGTTTTCTGCTGTAGGGTTTTGCTCCATTGTATGTCTTGCATCATTCAGTTCGTTATGCAATTTTTCTAGAGTCTCACTCCAATAAGACTTGTATTCTCTTCGTCTGCCCCTTGGGATTGCCTTCTGTGCGGATTGTAGTATCACTTTGTTTATTTGTGAGATGTTGTGGTTTATGTTGTTAGTGAGGGTGATATTCTGGCAAAGCTGGTCTGTTTGTTCACTGAAGAGGGTCCAATTTGCTTTTTTGAAGTTCCAGCTTTGGGACATGCTGTGATGTCCTTTACTTCCTGACTTGGCGATTTGCAGGATGACTGGTACATGGTCACTTCCTCCCAGTAGACTTTCTACTGTTCTTGTAATGTGTCTATCTATGTCATCTGTTGCCATGGCAAGGTCTGGTGAGCTAGTTTTTTTACAGACTCTAGAGTAGAATGTTGGTGTATCATCTGGCTGGTTTATTAGAATTAGTTTATTTTCCATCATCCAGTCTTCAATCTCTTTGATCCATATCCTCGTAGCCCCAGCTTGGTGAATGGCCATTGAAGTCACCCACTATTAGGTGACTCGATTCCTCTATCTTTAGTTTACAAAGTTCCATTTTGGTTGCAGGAGGGATGTAGTCGTTTGTTAGTGATATTACTCCACCAGGTAGCAACAATTTTACTGTTATACTTTCCAGTTCTCCTTCTCCGGATCTTTTAACTTCTGCTGCTGGTATTGATGTTTTTACTAACGTCAGAATACCTCCTTTGAATCTTGTGAGTCGATCTTGGCGGAAGGACTCATAACCTCGAACAAAGAATCTCTGTGTGTCCTTTAGGTGCGTCTCTTGAATGCATATTATGTCAATCTTTTTTTTCCTCAGGAATTCCTGTAGCTCAGGCTTTTTGTTTCGCACTCCTTCTGCATTCCACTGAGCAACTCTGAGGCATTTGGTTTGGTTTGGTTAGTAGCACTACTCTGCTTTCCCCTGACCTCCAAGTTAGCAGAGGCACCGGTCGCTTGGGTGGGTCCTTTCGAGGCAAGGGGCCCGGCTCCGCTCCTCCCCGGTTTTCACTGATAGGAACGACGCCATGATGACAGGGTTGATTGTCGCATGACCACATTTCTGTAAAGGCGTGTTTCCCTAATTTATCCCAGTATCTGCGCTTTCGCTGGCTAACACACTCCGTCTTCGGCAGGCTGGGTTACTGCTCGACTCGATCCTGTATTGATCTTATAACTAACAGTGAAAAGATGGGATGTCTCAACGAACGAGCACTTGAAATGTATGTTAATCATAAAAACAGTACACAAGGCATCTGACAAAACTGGTAGTAATTGACACATTCTTCATATAATTGTATATTCTAGGTAGGGGATTAAAGCCCTCTTCAACTAATGAGGTAACGTGAATTTTTATAGTGGGGACACCGAGTGACCCTTTTTTAAGTAGGTATGTAGTTCTCCTTCACCCCTCCCCCCACACGTAGTTACGGCTCTATATAAAATATTAACTAACTTTTAAAAAAATAATTTAAAAAAACAACCAACCATACTGTATATAGTCTTGTAAAGCTGCAGGCATCTGTTCTTCTTTTCTGCGAAAATGTTCAGTACACTCTCAATAATCATTCATTCTGATGAAAGGGCACTAAATAGTTTCTTCTCAATCGCTAAGGAATTAAAACGTGACAGAGACAATTGTTGTTCAAGAAATTTATGAAATATTATTAATTATAATTAATTACACACCTAAAAAACGAATATAGTAAGCACGAATAAAATATAGTAAGAGATAGGGGATTTTCGTTTCAAGTTATGAGAAATACACGTCATCATAAATTATTTATAAGCGTATGATCGGCCTGAAGCCAGTGTCAATGTCAAATTAAATTGCTATTAAAAGATCAAATGGCAGTGACAAATGCAGCTCTGAATTGAAACATACACTGTAATGTTATGGCATCAAGGACATAATTTTTTTTTAAAAACCTGCGATTATCTTTCTTTAGAGATTATAGTACTTCTGTCTTATTTCTGTCCGCTCTATACCCCTGTATGCATTGCAGTGTTATTTCTTATTACTTATTTGTTTTAAATCGGCAAAATATATATTTAAAAAAATACTTACATAAATACTAATGATTATAGTAAATAACTATAACTTTATGTTCGCTATTTAAGTTATTTAATCATGTGAGAGGATGCCCAGTAATTTGGCGTCTATTTGCTGCTACGTCACTGCTATGAACCGAGGTACGCCATTTCAACATAAGAGCAGACTCTATTATGGTTATACCAAAGTCTGTTGAATTTTTATCTTCTGTTAATCTTGAATTCCGGGACAATTTTGTCTCTTTATAGTGCGCGTTCTTAATATGAGGATTCATCTCCTGGTATTGTACATCTCACCAAGAGATGACTGTCTTTTGGGCATGGATCTAGTACACTGGATTAATAGCTACATCATCTATGGTATATGAACACGATGAGTGAGGAATTGTTAAGACAAGCACTTCTTCAGAATAACTATGAATGCTTATTCCAAAGAGCATACTTTATCATGGTTGATGCGACGTATCATTAGTCAATGTAAGTATACTTTGTATCGCTGGTCAATGAAGAGCACGGCAAATCAGATGAGCCAAGTTATGTGACGCTGTGTAGAATCAGCAAGCAGGGCTATTTTGGAAAAATTTTGCCGATAAAATAAAATGGGATCAAAATCTAAGTCATACAGCGCCGTTTGGGATTACTTCAAGGTTAAAGACGATGATTCAGCGAAGGTAATATGTAAGTTTTGTGTCAAACAGTTCTTGCGTGGACGATAAGATCGCCCCAAAGACTTCTCAACATCATCAATGCAGACCCATTTGCGATCGATGCACAGGAAAAGCTATGACGAAATGATGGAAAAGAAAGCATCACTGCAGGCCATTGTATTGGCGACCACATCTATGATGAATCTGGGATCGTGTTTGCACAAAGCAAGCAGCAGTAGCCAGCAGTCAATTATGCAGGCATGGGACGGGTCAAAATTTGGGACATCACAATCCAAATGCTAAACGCATTCATGTTATCGTAGCCCGAATGATAGCCATAGATACGGAGCTTTTTCAAGTAGTTGAACGACCAGGTTTCAGAGAGCTGATGCATACAATGTGGAAAAGGAAAAGGCCTTCAAGAAAGTACATTGCTGAACATGTCATTCCTGATATGTGTAAACGTCTGAAGGTAAAAATTGCAGCAATGATATCTGACACTGATTACATATCATTCACAACAGATACGTGGACAGTTGAACACACCACTCATTTATGGGCATAACTGGCCATTGGTTAACAGACTCATTCGTTCACCGCAGTGTAGTATTCCATTGCATTGCATGTGATGAACATCATACGGCCACAAACTTGCTTGTATATTTTGAAATGATGCTGGATGAGTGGTCAATTGCACGTGAGAAGTGCCATGTTGTTGTGAGAGACAATGCATTTAACATTGCCAAATGCTTTCATGATGGCAGCTATTCAAGTGTTGGATGTTTTGCACACACACTGCAGCTGTGTGTGCGTGATGGTCTTTTGAGTCTAAATTATGTTGCTGACATCATCGGTACTGGACGAAAATTGATAGGACATTTCAAACACTCTTTTTCAGCAACCAGTCGTTTGCATGAACTTCGAAAGGAATTAAACCTACCACAACATCAGCTTATCCAGGACGTGACAACACGATGGAACTCAACGTTTTATATGCTACGACGTCTGTTAGAACAACAGAGCAGCATCAGTCTGTTAGTTTGTTCCTTTCGTGCCGCAAGCGACACATAGGGCAAATGTTTTGGTTCTCCATATGATGCGGTCCGCTGCCTGCAGCTTTAGTTCCTGGATGGTCTTACAACCTATTAATTCCCCTTCTTTAAGAATGGTGTTTTAAGGATTGTTTTAGGTCTTCCTCTTTTTCTTTTACCCTCAGGTGACCACATAAGGGCTTGTTGGTTTATTCTGTTTACATCTAGTAATAAAACATGACCAAGGTATTTCCATCTTCATTTTCTTATGATGTTTGAAACATACGCTTGGTGAAACATAATCAGTCTGTATTGTGTTGAAATTGATTCGGCAACTGGGCTAACGGCACAGCAGTTGACAGTAACGGAGAATGTGGTAGGTACTTTGGCACCATTTGAAGAACTCACACGTGAAATAAGTGCAGCTCAGGCATCAATATCAGTTGTGATCCCATTAGTGAAAACACTAATGGCTTTCCTCCAGAAAGAAGGTAGTAATGCTGGGATCAAAACTATGAAAGCAGCCCTGTTTGAAGCTGTTAGCAGCAGATTTGCGGGCGTTGAGTTTAACAGTATTTACACCTGTGCCACTCTACTGGATCCAAGATTCAAGCTGTGCTTCTTCTCTGAACGTGGCAGAAATGATGCACGAGCCCATCTGATGTTAGAAGCTAACTCCATTATTCATTCAGCAAATACAGTCAGTGCACATGATCCATCAGCTACTAGCAGCAGTACTAGTGTTTTGACTTCTGTGAGCACTGCCACACAGTAAGAGTCCAGCCTATGGAGCTATATTAACACAAGTGTTGAGGAAAATCCCACCACAGATCGTAGTGCTGAAGGCAACAGCATTAACACTGTGGTGACACAGTACCTGTCAGAGCCACTTCACACTCGACAGTCAGATCCAGTTTCATGGTGGCATGCCAATAAGCAAAGATTTCCAAGTATGGCTAGACTGGCGCAGGCATTTCTTGCACCACCACCTACAAGTGTGCCATCGGAACAGTACTGCAGGAGACATTATCATTAACCACCGTAGTAGCCTTGTACCACAAAACTTCACAGCCATAATGAAGACTGACTGACTGAAATAGTGAAAGCACTGAATGAATGTATTTCAATAAATTCAATCTGTTCAATGTACTGTTGTTGTGAGTGGTAATGAGCTGCCAAATTGCCAACTGAAAACAATGTGAAAACTAAAAACTGAAAACTAAAAATTACTAAATTAGCATTATGTGCTTATGTATTATGTTTCATCTTGAACTTATGGAACTTAATATTACTTATTCTAATGTAAATATAATTATTTTACATTTAAATGATTTAATATGAGTATATGTCATCATTGTCATGTCTATCGTAATAAACTGCAATAATGAACAGTCGAGTGACTTCACTCACCTAAGTCAAGTGATGTAGTACATTATTCAACTTTCATTTTTTTTATTTGTAAATCCGGCTTCGGCTCCGGCCGGATCTCACGCCACAAATCCGACTCCGGCCGGATTAAAAAAATTGAATACGGTACAGCCCTAATTCTAGAGGACATTTGTTCTTTGATACTTCTATTACTTTTTCTACTGTTCTTGCTAAACCCTTTGCTTTAACATTCTTATGCGATGATATTCATCATTTCGTGTAACTGTCTCATTTTCGGTTGTCAAAATTGTATATGCAACATATACCAAGTTGTTTGTATTAAACATATGTCATACAACTGATATTCCTGGAATATCTTGTATGGAGCTCATTATTTTTTCACTGTATTAAATTGAATCAAGATGACATAGAATCAAGATGACATAGAATCAAGATGACATAGAATCAAGATGACATAGAATCAAGATGACATAGAATCAAGATGACATAGAATCAAGATGACATAGAATCAAGATGACATAGAATCAAGATGACATAGAATCAAGATGACATAGAATCAAGATGACATAGAATCAAGATGACATAGAATCAAGATGTCAGAAAGCAAACGCAGTGACATATCAACTTTCACCATTACTCCTGCATCCAAAGATCAATATGGACATAAAGAGACAGATAATATCTACAATTTTCATATCAACACTTTGTTACCAGTGTCACACATGCTCTTTAACAACCTCGCAGCAAGGAAAAATCATCACATGTGAGATGAAGTGTTTAAGAAAAATAGCTATGGTCACCATACTAGACATAGTAAGAAACGAGGATATCAGAAAAAGAGTAGGGATAATGCCTTGTATCGAATATATAGAACGTTCGCAGATAAAGTGGTTTGGCCACATTGTGAGAATGGACCGAACCAATTACCACTGAGAGCTTATAACAAACGATTATCTAGATACAGCACCAAAGGAAGACCGAGAAAGACATGGATCGATAGCATCACGACTACAAACACGGACTCATTACAACTAAGACGTCACATCTGACTTTTAACAGAAACGTCTCACAAACCTACGCTTAGCGGCAAGTGTGGATGATACCAACCAGATTCCACCTGGGGATAGACTATAGACAATAGATTGAACAGATTGGGTAACAAACTGGGGATATGCTATAGACAATAGATTGAACAGATTGAGTGACAAACTGGGGATATGCTATAGACAATAGATTGAACAGATTGGGTGACAAACTGGGGATAGGCTATAGATAACAGATTGAACAGATTAAGTAACAAACTGGGGAAATGCTATAGAAAATAGATTGAACAGAGTGGGTGACAAACTGGGGATAGGCTATAGATAATAGATTGAACAGATTAAGTAACAAACTGGGGATAAGCTATAGACAATAGATTGAACAGATTAGGTGACAAACTGGGGATAGGCTATAGACAATAGATTGAACAGATTGGGCGACAAACTGGAGATAGGCTATAGATAGACAATAGATTGAACAGATTAGGTGACAAACTGGGGATAGGCTATAGACAATAGATTGAACAGATTGGGCGACAAACTGGAGATAGGCTATAGATAGACAATAGATTGAACTGATTGGGTGACAAACTGGGGTTAGGCTATAGACAATAGATTGAACAGATTGGGTGACAAACTGGGTATAGGCTATAGACAATAGATTGAACAGATTGGGTGACAACACACAACCTTGTCTAACCTCTTGTTTAATGTTTTGAAATCTACCATTATGTTATGGATTCTTATAGTTGCTCTTTGTTTCCAATATCTATTTCTCATTATTCTAAGATTTTCATTATCAATGATTAAATTCTCCAACTTTCTTATTGTTTATTCATATTTCACTTTATGATGCTGATCCAGCGGGTCCATGGACTCAAGCCATTTGATCTATGTTTTACTTGATCAAATGTCTTAGTGTATTCAATAAAGCATAAATACTGATGACTATTTACTTCCGTAATTCTTGTTAATGTTTTAAAGACGTAGAACTATGTGACGATGTCTGTGCCTCTTCCTTTTACAAATCTACATTCCTCCTCGTCTACAATTTTTGGTTTGATTTTAATTCTTATTCTTCTCATTACTCTACATTTTCTAACAAGTAATCTATAGAATTACGATGCATCCCCCTTAAGTCTTCTGGGTATGAAAAAAACTCTGGATATCCCATTTCGCTCCAAATTTAACGAAAGGGTACTAGAGCTCTATTGTTCGTAGTTTATGGGGATCAAACTAGACATATAAAAAATGAGATAATTGGAGGGCATATTTTAACCGAAAAGAACATGTTTTGTTGATGCTGAAACTTCATTCAATGTTGAAGTAGTAACATTTCGATCCCTGCATTCCTAATCTGTTTCAACCGCGTTGACAATGACAATAATGAGATTTCAAATTATGTGGAATGCGCAGCAGGACGCTTGTTTCAGAAACAACCAATAGAACGACATTACTCCCGCGTGCCCGCCTCTTTCTGGGACAATTTGCATGGTTGGAGGTTTCAGGATGAAAATCGTGTTTTTTTTCTTTAAATAAAAAATAGAAAAATAACAGTGAAGACCGGCCCCTTCCAAGGTCGCATGCCTCGCGCGCTGCATAACCTGAACACAGTAACTTGTGTGAAGTTCATCAATGCAACAGTTTGTAATCATACGTTAGCCGTATAATTCTGGGTTTAACGTGGTCTGCATGTGGAAAGTTGAAAGTGACTTTTTGTGGAATGATTGTTTTCAACTGTTTTTTGTTTTATACCTAAGATATTTTCTTTTTAATGGAAACGTATACATTTCCCAGCCACTTTAGAAGGTAACGTTACATCATTTCCATGTTGTATGTTTAATTTTCGGATGTTTAGTTATATTTTTGTTTTAACACCCGTGTACTATCGGGGGGTGAAGAATAGTGTCAGTTATCTGCCATGTATGTCGTACGAGAACTATTAATATTTTGAGGGTGGAGATTTCTGCCATGTTATGAGGATCAAAGTGACCATGAAACATTCTGAAGTCGGATGTGTCATTTTGAAAGGTTATATTACTGTAAACTGTGACAACAAAAGCATTCCAATCTCTGGACTACATCCTACTAACATAAGTTTGAGAATGAGCGCAGAAGAAGAGTAACAATTTCAGTATTGAAGTAATTCAGTTATATAAATTTTGTTGTTAAAAACATCTCAGCAGTGACAGCACCAATATTACCCCTATGAGTAGGAGGCCTCTTCTGAAATCATTGCATATCGTTGCTATGTGGAGTCTTCCTGGTTGTGAACACATTTCTGGAGAAACACCCCTCCTCCTTTCCCATCTTAATTTATACATACAGAATATTAACTTTATGGCTGGCATTAAAATACCAAATATTTCTTCTTGAAAGTTGAAATGTGTATGACAAAGTGATTTCTTATTCTGGAGAACTTTTTATTCGGGGGTTATTTAATTAGAAATCTTATCTCTCATGTGTACTCACTGTCACCAGCATCGAAGCCTGGAGATTCGTCGCTCTGGGCAATTATATCAGACAGTCAAGCTTCAGGACCGTCCTTACATAAAGTTTCTCGCCATTTTGTCAGATACTCTGGCTTCTTATTAGATGCTTGTCATTTGTCCATTAATTTTCTTGTCTATTATGTTCCTATTTGTTGTGCTCTTTACTGGTTTATTATCATCTATCATATAAAATCACGACATATCATGGTATATCATATTTCATATATGATATATCATATTTCATATATGATATGATATGATATGATATCATATCATATATGATATGATATATCATATCATATCATATCATATCATATCATATCATATCATATCATATCATATCATATCATATCATATCATATCATATCATATCATATCATATCATATCATATCATATCATATAATATAACATATCATATATCATATCATATATCATATCATATAATAATCATGTTATGTCATGTCACATATCACATCATCTCATATCATGTCATATATCATCATATCGTATTGTATTGTATCATTTAAAATCATATTTCTTATATCTCTCACGCACTACTCTCTATATCCCTTTGCCATCGTTCTAATTATGACTACTTCTTTACATTAATTCTAGGCCCTTTGTGAGGATATTCTTCTTTTTTTTTTTTGGTATTTAACATGTCTATTCCTGTTGTTTGAGGATAATCTCCCTGTGGACAATAACGTAAAAGTTATCCCTGTTTATATGACATTTTATAAGTTTTTTTCATTCTATTTCTTTTCTCGTAACATATTTAGTACATATTAATTACTGCCCATCTTTGTCACTGCTGTCCTTTTATTTGCCACATACTCTCTAACTTCTTCGTTATAAGATACTTTTACATAAACTAATTTAGACTGTAAATTGAATAGAACAGTTGAACATTTACTTTTCCTGACTTTTTCTCCTGCATATTTTATAGTTTCAATTCTAAGTGTATTGGTGGCACTCCTCGGAAAAACTAGGCATAGCCAACCGAGGCAGCATCCTGGGTTGGGATAACTGAAAGCAATCCCCAAGGGAACAGCAATCTAAAGTAAACATTTACTGATTTCATATGTAGAAATATTTCATTTGAGTGTATGTCTTGCTAGTGAGTTTAGCCACAAATCTCTCTATACAAGGCTATGCGAACGGATTTTGCAACGTCAGGTTAATGGTTGGTTGTAAGCACACAAAAATATGCACGCTCGCAAACACATTCACACATTCACACGCTCACACACGCACGCACGAGCACACGCACACACACATGCGCGCACACACTCACTATATATATATATATATATATATATATATATATATATATATATATATATATATATATATATATATATATATATATGACTATGCAAGGTATTTCAAGCCTTCTAGCTGAATTGATTTGGACCCCGTTCCTTACGTTTTTGATTATTGTTGAGATTCTGATTGGTAGTTATTTGAATACTTGAAGTCGCAAGTAAGAAATAGCCACGGCCAACCAATAGATTTCACGCAAATGGGAAACTAGTTTATGCTTACACTCTAGTTGACAGGTCTCCTATCCTGTAGTTCGGTCACGCATAAATTGTTGCTAGTTTCTTTTAAATATTCATAGTTTTCTTACACGTATTTAAGTTTATGGCTGTGGCAAGTTGTTTAACTGGTTAATGTCGTCTTTTATACTGGTTATACCATGCTAGAGATAATTTAACCAGTATCATTAGAAAATGTATGTACTCTATGACATCCCTACCAATGTCTGTGTTTATAACCTACACATGCAGTGGGCGTCACATTTCTCGTAGCATATCAGTGTATCTAGATATCCGTGGCTTAGCTCAGTCATTAGAGCATTGTTTATAGTTCAAGTTGTCTAAGTTTTAGGACAAGCATTCTTCAGTTGACCCTGTTGTACATATGTGTACCGGACTTGAACAGTTGAAGAAATTAATATATTGAAAATGAGCACTGGACTCCGAAATAAAACTGTGACATATCACTGTATTGTACAATATACAGCATTGCACAGTGTGAAGCTATGGTATAAAGCTATGGTGTAATGTGAAGATGGTATGGTGTGAATATATGGCGTGGTGTGAAGATGATATGCTGTGAAGCTATGGTGTGGTGTGAATATGATATACTGTGAAGTTATGGTCTGGTGTGAATTTGATATGCTGTGAAGCTATGGTCTTGTGTAAATATGATATACTGTGAAGCTATGGTCTGGTGTGAATATTATATGATGTGAAGCTATGGTATGGTGTGAATATTATATGATGTGAAGCTATGTTGTTGTGTGAAGATGATATGATGTGAAGCTATGGTCTGGTGTGAAGATGATATGATGTGAAGCTACCTTTATTTAATCTTGTGTCTCATTGATACCTACACACACCCGCTGACACAAGAGTTAGTCTCAAATGGTTATAATATACATATACATTTGGACTGTTTTGGAAATAAATGCAAATTAAAATAAAAGATCTTAAAGAAAATATCAGGAAAGGAACGAACACATCAAGAACTTAAATTAACTGGGAAATTAAAGAGTGGCAACACTGCTTTCGTCAAACAAATTCGTTTTCTTGAGTCACTTACATGTTTAGTCATGTTTATGTTATCAAGGCTTACCTAGTGACATTGCGGGTAAAATTTTGGGAAGACACTCCACGCAGAAGAAGATAAGTATTAAACAACTGAAAATGTTGGTAATATAACCACAATAGATATTTTTAGTGTTGTAAATGTGAATAGAAATGTACAGACAATTTAGTTGCAGTGAATCAAGAGGAAGGAATATTTGGAAAATGTAGAAGTCATGCTTGAACGAAGATGTAGGATTCATACTTGAAATAAACAACCAAGAAGAAGGTATTCTGGAAAGAAGAAGTATGGGTCGTGGTTGCAGTAAGAGTCGTGCTTGAGAGCACAAGGATAAGTGGTGTTTGAAAGAAGAAGTATGAGTCGTGGTTGAAGTAAGAGTCGTGCTTGAGAGCACAAGGACAAGTCGTGTTTGAAAGAAGAAGTATGGGTCGTGGTTGAAGTAAGAGTCGTGCTTGAGAGCACAATGACAAGTCGTGTTTTAAAGAAGAAGTATGGGTCGTGGTTGAAGTAAGAGTCGTGCTTGAGAGCACAAGGATAAGTCGTGTTTGAAAGAAGTATGAGTTGCTCTTGAAAGAAGTAGGAGTCAAGCTTGAAAGAAGAAGTAGGTAGGAGTTATACTTGAAAGTAGAAGTGGGAGTCAGACTTGAAAGTAGAAGTGGGAGTCAGAGTTGAAAGTAAAAGTAGGAGTCACACTTAAAGAGAAACAGTAGAAAATTTGTACTTAGAGAAACAGTAGTTAGACTTGAAAGTTGAAGTAGGAGTCAGATTTGAAAGAAGAAACAGAGTCAGACTGGAAAGATGAAACAGAAGTCAGACTTGAAAGAAGAAACAGAAATCAAGACTTGTAAAAAGACGTATTATTAGTCAGGTATGAATTAAAACTCGAAGAAAGGTGGATAAAGAAGATGATTAAGTTGAAGAAAAATGACATAATGTTTTCTCAAATTGATGCAAATACTAACACTATTGAACTTTTCACTTCCATAATGATCTTACAGTTTTCCGCATAGGAGTGTAACGGCAAACTAAATGGCTAACATAATAGATATAGAGAACAATACAGCAGGGATATGCTTATTTATATAACATGTAATAAAATCTAGCATTTGAAGTTGTACTAATCAATTTTCTTCCATGCTAATTTATAATCTTCACAATTCAACGCACACAATATATACTATACAGTGGGATCAATAAAACTGTATTTAACGCTGTTACTGAACCTTTAGAGAGTAACACGTTTGCTGCTAATCTCCTAAGGAGTAACTAAGTTGTTGTTATGCATCTAGGGAGTAACTAGTTCGTTGCTAAACTTCTAGGGAGTAATACGCTTGTTTCTAAACTTCTAAGGAGGAACTAATTTGCTACTAAACACCGAGAGAGTGAATAGATTGTTATTAAACTTCTAAGGAGTATATAGATTGTTATTAAAGGTATATGGAGTAAATAGTTTGTTACTAAACTTCTAGGGAGTAACTAGTTTGTTTACTAAACAGAGAGTAACTAGTTTGTTACTCAACAAAGAGTAGCCTGTTTGTTACTAAACAGATAGTAACTAGTTTGTTACTTAACATTTAGGGAGCAATTTGTTTATTATAGTACTTCTGGCTAGTTTCTAGTTATTTGCAAAATTTTTAGAGTAATTAGTTTATTTGTAAACGTGTAGGGAGTAACTAATTTACTACTAAACTTCTAGCGAGAAATTGTTATTATTTTCTATGTGTGACCTTGTCCTTATTCTCTAGTATCTCGTGGTTGTACCAAATAAAGTTTTATACCAAGGATAGGCAAACTTTTCGATGTGACGGCCAAATAAGGTAAGTTATTCTGGCATTGGGCCGTATCTTCTGGCAAGAAAATCTTCAGATCATTATTTCCTGTGAGCAAGAGACTTATTCCATCGAATATTCTGTGGGTTCCTTTTATAACAATCACAAGTTACTGGCAGACACTAACTCTCAAGTTTCTTTATGTGTGTATGTGTATGTCAACGAACGTTCTCACACTCCCACTGCAACTTTCTTGTAACACGACAATGGTTGTAATAGATTTTTGGAAGGATGTAGTTCATATAGAGAGCTGGTATGCTTTGTGTCGCTGCTTTATTTTCGAGAATGACCCCAAACATCCTACTTCGGTTGTCAACTTTTTTTAAAGTTATGAACGCATAATCAGTTCCCAATATTAAATATTTGACGTAATAATTCATGTTTATTACTGTAGTGCGTCGCGGTTTACAGCTAGGCTGTGACAACTAACGATATGACATTTTGTGAACGTAGGGACCAGTGCATAGTCATTTTAAATCAATCTGGTAGGTTATTAAAATTATTAAAAATGGCTTGGTGGCTGAGTTTCTACTATATATTTAGCACATGTATGGGGGATCGCGAGAGTTCTGTGGTTAGCGCACTGGCTTCCTAACCGGGTGCTCCATGGTTCAATTTCCAATTCAACTACAATATTTTCAAAAATCACCCTACATATAGACGCAGCATAAGAAAATGGGTACCATATCTTCTGGGGAAAGTAAAGGCTGCAGGCATGATTCTGACTACATCATGTATAAGTATGTCGTTGGTAAATAAAAATGCAGGCCTAACCTGGTATTTACAAATACGCTTCAATGGCGTGTAAAAGAAGACTGCTTACATAGCTAAGGTATACAGCAGACGCCACTATGGCGGAGATCATGTCGATCAGTTATTTGTTAGTCAGATAAGTTTGAGCTTTCTTGATTTTGGAACGTTTCACTGAGATGTGAGGGCAGGTTTACCCAGTGCATTTCCTTTCCCTGATGTGCACAGCGAATCTTTGCAGGCTGTCAGAACCGTCAGTTCACAAATTCGACGTTACATAGTGGCGGGGAAGCTAATAGGTGCTCAGTATTTTAGTGGTTTTCGAAGAATATACAAGTTAACAGCTCTCATACTACTGTTACACACACAGGGTGGATTAGCCTGTGTAGCCACTAGGGATTGGGATATTTAGTCCACTCGGACCATTTCTATGTTGCAAAAAAGATCTGTCAACTTACGTAGACTTTCTTTCTTCTTCGTCCGATTTCGTTCTAAAACGCTTGCAGGTTAGCAGTGTGCCAGCTGGAATGATTTACATCTTAACTGCAACATCTGTGTCTTTCAGCCTGATACATCCGACTTCAGCTTAGCTTTTGGTAACTTTGATCATATTTGCGTAAACCTCCCTTGTCGCCTCTTACGATACGCAGGACATATAACAGTAGTGTTATTATCTACTCCCCTTTCAGGCCGAGAACACCTTGGCGTGTTGAACACTTAATTTGTCTGCCTAGTTTTGCTTCAACACTTCAGTCCACATCCGTTTCACATTTCTATCATCTGTCCCACGCATGGGTAAATCACTTTCAAATAAATAAATATAAAATAAAATAGCACATTAAATATGCTGTAAGGTAAAATTACATTATACAGAAAAGTTAACTTTCGATTTATTTTCATTTACCCTTTAAAGATATTATTTTATAAACACATATCAGGATCGTGGATTACTTAGTTTCTATAACATGGAGTCTCGTTTCGAAGAAGGCTAAATTGCTCCATTATTTACGCATGCGGTTGAGTCTGTGGGTCTCACCACTAGACATACCACCCATGCAACAGAAAACCTTATTAGATGACATGCCGTTATATTGAGGTTATCTTTTTATAGAAGCTTCAAGGCACGTCATCTATATAATTATGCTTCTCATGCTTTTATATTGTTGTTGCAATGTTTCATGTTTTGTTATTTGAATATATGTATGCACTCTCTGTAGATGGGAGGGATCCAGAGATGTACTGTGCGGCACTGTGGAGAAGAAAATGACAGCACCGTTTTTTCCTATGGCTGAGGCTCATCATAGAGGCACAGTGACTCAGGACGTGACAATCCTTTTTACTTGAACATTTGGTTGATTGCCTGGAGCAATAGAGAAGTTCATCATAATCAGTAGTCAATTGGTGGCGGGGAATGGGCACAGTGAACCCTATCTTGGCTGCAGCGGCTCAGAGCAGTTCTCTTCCTTGGGGTGTGATAGTTATTCTCTGCCTCTGGTCCGGGGTGGGCTGAAAATCCATAGACTTCACAGCAATATAATGCCATTTTAATGGCGTTGGGTAAAAGGGCATGAGCCCATGGATCGCTGGATCAGCAACCAACTAACCAACCAACCTCCATTATCTAGGCAGTATCATCGTCTGATATTTATCAGGAAAAGATAGAGATCTAGAATGAAGCCTGTATTTCTTCTTCAAGTTTTGTCCGGAGATGATATTGACT
This sequence comes from Meghimatium bilineatum, assembly GCA_034231615.1. Lineage (NCBI taxonomy): Eukaryota > Metazoa > Mollusca > Gastropoda > Stylommatophora > Philomycidae > Meghimatium > Meghimatium bilineatum. Next base: position 74,641,058 of record CM067322.1, read on the forward strand.
ATCGTTACTATGCAGTACCATTTGATAGTCTAATACGAGTGATATCAATGTTATTGTATGCCTACCTATTTAAATATGCTACATGAAAAAACTGCTTCTGTAACTGTTACACTCATGCTTCCATTGAATATGTTTATAACAATGAACATGCAATTCTGAAAAAACTGTACTTTGGCAAATAACATAATGTTATCTATTGTATATAACACAGATTTCCAACCTGTATTGAAACGAGACTCCATTTTATATTCCATTACGCACGACCTTGATACATTTAGAAAATAATAGTTTTTTAATAGAGCAAACGAAACTGAATAGAAAATATACTTTTATACAAAAATAATATAATTTTAACTTACGATATATTTAATGTGCAATTAAAATAAAATTCGGATTTAAAACTTGTAAGGTGTTCAGAAGTTATCAAAACTAAGGTAATTTTGGTTGGCTACATAACCGCAACCTTCACTATTCTTGATGATTGTAAAGCTCTGATATAACCAAATTGGATTAAAGTTCGAGGTTGAAAGTAGCGTACCTGACTGTAAAAGGTGCATTTTACTGAACCAACCAGTTTCACAATGCGCGTATGAGTTTTCGTTAATGTCAACCTCAAGTCATTGTCATCATTGAACCGAGTACTTGTTGTGATTTTCAAATTTAGAAGTGTTGAAAATCCACTATCGCAGAAATATATGGAAGAAATGTGAAATAAAATCTCGAAATGCAAGCAATGTAATATTTAGACATGACTGAAACATAGCACACCAGAATTGAGTCAGCAATGTTTCATTAAATAAGTTTCCTGAGGAAGAATTTGAGCAGAATTAAGAATTTAGTAAAAATTATGATATTAAAACCTAAAGACGCCGATAAAAATAAGCATCGCTTTAAAAGAAATATTGTTATTTTGTTTGCTGTTTCAGTCGAGAACCTGTGATATATATCAATATACTTGTGTGTGTGTGAGTGTGTGTGTGTCTGCGTGCGTGCGTGCGTGTGTGTATGAGCTGTCGTAGTCGGAAAGGGAAAAAAGTGAGGAGGGGGGGGGGTTAAAGAATAGCACTGCTGTTGTTGTGTCGTACATTTATAGCCATTGTAAGAAGCAGTTTTTTTGTACAAAGCGACTAGGGATAACTGAAAGTGTAGCTCGCTGTCCCATTTCATAAGTGGAATTTGTGTGTAAGAAGCGACTAGGGAGAACTGAAAGTGTAGATTCCTGTCCCATTTCATAAGTGGAATTTGTGTGTAAGAAGCGACTAGGGAGAACTGAAAGTGTAGATTCCTGTCACATTTCATAAGTGGAATTTGTGTGTAAGAAGCGACTAGGGAGAACTGAAAGTGTAGATTCCTGTCCCATTTCATAAGTGGAATTTGTGTGTAAGAAGCGACTAGGGAGAACTGAAAGTGTAGATTCCTGTCCCATTTCATAAATGGAATTTGTGTGTAAGAAGCGACTAGGGAGAACTGAAAGTGTAGATTCCTGTCCCATTTCATAAGTTCAATTTTTCTAGAAGGAATGTTTAAGTGTAATGCGTCAGGTCGAAATGTACATCTTAGCACCACAATTAAAAACCTACCACGACAAAATATATTCTGCTGTCTGGACTACATCCCGTAACCAGCAGGATTTTGAGAATGAACGCAGATGAAGGAAAGGAATGTGCTAATTTATTTACATACATTAAATCGCTCTCCAGCATGCCTTAATCGGATCCGAATATTAGCTGTTGTATGTTAAAAATATTCTGATACATTAACTGTATGAACACCGTTTTAGTCAGCTGTTTTCAACCATTATCTACAACACGTTTAACTTATGAACAGCCTTCATCAGCAGCTTGTAATCAGGGTTATCAAAGCAGCATTGCACCCCAAAAGGTCCCACTTTTGAACAACATGTCATATCTTTTGAAAGAGCATCCTCGTTTGGGCAGCTCTCTGAGCAGTGCGTGGGATTTATTGCAGTGGAAAAATAGAAAGAGGTTTCAAAGCACTGAATAGCGGCAGTGAAGCAACAATAAAGTCTAAACACCGTTTTCAAATTCACAATTGTAAAGCTGCTTTATGAATTCAAGCAACGTCAAAGATCACTCAGTGGTGCAGTCAAATTAGTTCTTAAGACCGGGCTGTTGTTTAGATATTCAGTTGTGTTCCCTGTCTGGTCTGGAGTGTAGATCGCATATAACGTGGAGAGGGGTGTTGTTCCCTTGACAGTTACAAGTATGCTTGCCACGCAATTTAGTGAACGATTAAATCTTCAAGTTGAAGAAATGACGTGAAATGGTCGGAACGAAATTTGGTGAGAATGTAAGAGATGTGTTTATGATGTGATGTGTGAGGGTAAGTGCTGTTACTTTTGTGTGCGGATGTAGTTGATGCTATGTTGTGTGAAGTTAGTGTTTGTTTGTGTGTGGATGTCATGTTGTGCGAAGTTAGTGCTTGTATTTGTGAAATCTTAGTAGATGCTATGTTGTGCAAAGTTATTGCTTGTTTTAGCATGGATGTAGTTGACGTATTTTACGAAGTCTTTGCGTGTTTTAGTGTGGATGAAGTTAAAATATTGTGCGAAGTTATTGCTTGTTTTAGTGTGAATATAGTTGACATATTATGCGACATTATTGCTTGTTTTAGTAAGGATGTAGTTGACATATTATGCGAAGTTATTGCTAGTTTTTATTGTGGTTGTAGCTATCATATTGTGCGAAGTTTTTGCTTGTTTTTATTGTGGTTGTAGCTATCATATTGTGCGAAGTTTTTGCTTGTTTTAGTGTGGATATAGTTGATGCTATGTTGTTTGAAGTAAAAGCTGTCAATACTTCATGTTTTCCGTTAGGGGTTTGAAAGGAGGGATACGTGTGAAGTTAGTGATTATATGTGTGAAAGTGTAGTAGATTGTGTAATGAATGAATGTACGAGGCGTGTTCAAATGAAAACGGGACTTGTGGATTTATTTAAAAAGTATCATACGCAATTTAATATTTTCAACGGAATTGAACAAAGCAACCACTTGTGAATAAGAATGCACCTGGGTTCATCAGAAAAAATCTCCGTATGCATTTAGGCAAGCATCCCACTGTTTAGGTAGACGTCGAATGCCGTCCGAGAAAAAGTTGCGTGGCTGTTCTCTGAACCATGTGGTCACCGCTGTCTTCACGTCATCACCTGCCACAATGCTCAACAGAAATGCATCACCCTCTGCCCTGTAACGCATCAGGTGGTTCAAACTCCACCCCATCCGTTCTTCCTTATGGTGGTCAGTCAACATCCGTGGGACCCACTGTGAACACACCTTCCGATAGTTCAATTTCTTCCGAACAACCATGTGGGCTGTCCCAATTGACATATGGAATTCTTCTGCAAGCGAACGAATGCTCCGACGACGGTCAGTCAGTACTGCTTTATCAAGCACGGCTATGGCTTCTTCTGTTGCAACAATATGCGCCTGACCTGGCCGTGCAAGATCTGCCGTTAACTCACGTCCGTCTTTAAACATACGCACCCACTCCATCACTCTGGTCCTCGACAAACATTTGTCACCATATGCTGCCTTCATTCTCCGATGAATGTCTACTGCTTGACATCCTTCAAATGAAAGAAACTGGATCACAGCACGCTAATTCACTTTGGACGGGTTCGGAATCACACCCGCCATATTTTTAACAGTCTTCTGCAGCACATATGCATGCTGGGAAGATGAACACGTGACCGTATGTAAATTATTGGATACTCATTACTAGTGCAAAATGTCATCAATATCAGTGCGCTCTATCACGCGTGGTGTAACAAGTCCCGTTTTCATTTGAACACGCCTCGTAGTATTCATGTGTGTGGATGTAGTGGATGATGTAATGAATGAATGTAGTGTTTATGAATGTGGGTGTAGTGGATGATGTAATGAATAAATGTAGTGTTTATGTGTGTGGATGTAGTGGATGATGTAATGAATGAATATAGTGTTCATGTGTGTGGATGTAGTGGATGATGTAATGAATGAATGTAGTGTTTATGTGTGTGGATGTAGTGGATGATGTAATGAATAAATGTAGTGTTCATGTGTGTGGATGTAGTGGATGATGTAATGAATGAATATAGTGTTTATGTGTGTGGATGTAGTGGATGATGTAATGAATGGATTTAGTGTTTATGTGTGTGGATGTAGTGGATGATGTAATGAATGAATGTAGTGTTTATGAATGTGGATGTAGTGGATGATGTAATGAATGAATGTAGTGTTTATGTGTGTGGGTGTAATATATAGTGCAATGATTTTAAGTTAGTGCTTATGCATATTTCTAACTAGTTATACCTTATGCATATATCTAACTAGTTATACCTTAGGCATATATCTAACTAGTTATACCTTATGCATACATCTAACTAGTTATACCTTATGAAGCTCTCAGAATGTATCAATAATAGGTTATAATGATCTCTCAAAGTATATTACTCATTAGTCGTGATCGTCTGAAGTACTATAAGATCGTTGCACAGAAAACGTAAACATGACATGTCAAACCCAATTTTATTATTTCCGTGAATTCGTTGGTCAGCCTTGGTTATTTTTGGCATGCGACTGACCCCACGTGTATAAATATTGATCAATGTAAATCTCGACTATAATTTAAAAAAACGTAACGGAATAGGTCATAATTAATTCTGTACAGAGGTCTTCTTACCGCCGACAGTTTTGTATTAGCTGTGGTGTACACATCTTTCCGATGTCATAATCTTGTAGGAATCTCTCAAATTGTCTTAATCGTTTATTGTTCTATAGGGATATCTGTGTTCTGTGTAAGTACTTTAATAGTTATACTACTGCCTGATGTCGTAGTGCTCCACTGTGATTTTATGATGTTCATATGCCTCTCTTATATTATTCTTTACTCTGATGTATGTTTTCTATTTATTTTGTCAATTCTTGCCTCAATTCTATCGACACCACTTAGTTGTTTGAGTATATGCGTGTTCTCCGTGGTGTATTTTCTCACGAAAAATCAAACAATAAATCGATAGATTTGCCTCTTAGTCCACATGTTCATTGATGCCCTCATTCTTGGCGTATCAATCGTCCTAAATCTCTTCACGCTTTCATATCTATTATCACCCTGCCTGTTTACTGTTCATATTTCATTGTCACGTATCTCTTTGTTGCTCATATATTGTTTCCTGCCATGAATCTCTCTGTTGTATTATAATTTTCCATGCCTTTTATTGAAATATTTGACATATCGCACTCTTTCTGAAGTTAGTAATTTTAGTTAGCTTTCTTTAACATATCGGTTGTGTGATTACATTCTTTCTAAACTTCTGTTATGTGCGGTGAACACGCGGTGTTTTGGGCAGCTACAAATCGTATCGTTCAAAATATAAGTGTCACATGAGGATCCCATTTTGGGACTTGGATTTTCTGAGTTGAGTGCTGAAGTCTGTGTCCCTTGTACATATCGGAACTATATATAGGAGGTCGCGGTTTCAACAAGAGCTCCATTGTTTTAATAGTCACAGCTCTGATATAACGAAATTGTTTTAATAGTCACAGCTCTGATATAACGAAATTGAATTAACGTCTAAGACGTTTCAGTCTGGTTTTTTTGGAGTGGGAGGGGGGGGGGAGGGGATCAGATATATTGAAAAACAGAGACTGGTATGGTTCATCCACTTAATGAAAATTAGTCCAAACTGTCCAGCAGCAAGAGCATACTGCACGAGATTGGAAATAATAAAAGGCAGAGGAAGATAAAGTAAAAGGTGGATTGACAGAGTTATCAACGCTCTGAGCCGTCACAATATTTCTACACATCAAACTGCCAACGTGCCATATCCCGAAAACCGTTTGCCATTCTATCCTGCGACGCCTTATAACAAATGCAGATAAAAGACAATAAATAGATATACAGAATTAACGTTCGCTGTTGAAAGAACTGTTCACATCATAAGGTGCATTTGCACCGTCACTCTGTGGGCGATACTGTGTTTTCATGTGACATATTCCTTCCAGAACGTTGTCTTCCCAATGAACTCCCTGAACCTCTCTCTGTCTTGGGCGATGCGGCTTGAATTTTCTAGCGATGTATTCATCTAATCTTTAATGTCGTCGGTCCATCGCCTTCTTGGTCTGCCCTTTTTCCTCTCCCAGGTGCTCTTCCCTCCATTATGTGTCTTTCTAAACAGTTGTGTCTCTTTATATGACCAAACAGGCGTAGTTTTCTTTTTGTTATTGTGTTTGGGCAATACTGTACTTGATACTATTCACCAGGTCGCACAATCTCAAATGTATCGGACATCTGGATTCTAAATCAAGCTGACATTATTTGCAATGCCAGGAACTATGCATGCTGTACTCGCAAGGAGACTTTCTTGTGACTGTCTTAAACTCTTACGTCGCGCTCTAATCGAAGAGGTAATCTTTGTCATTATTTATCAGTATGTTTCAAGTAGATACAGATGTGTCAATCCTCTTTGAATTATACTTATTATGAATATATGGCGATATTTAATGCGTTCCAATGAAATAATGCATGCTTCCAACAGACACAGACCATATTAATTCTTGCTAGATTAAACAGACAGGTCTGTATCCAGCAATCTCGCTGGAGTTATGAAGCAGTTCTTGACATATTGTTCAAGTTTCGAACTGATTGAAATTATATCCAATCTTGTTAGGTTAAGTAGTAATGTTTGCTTTAAAAGAAGAAAATTATACCCAATCTTGCTAGGTTAAGTAGTAATGTTTGCTTTAAAAGATGAAGATTATACCCAATCTTGCTAGGTTAAGTAGTAATGTTTGCTTTAAAAGAAGAATATGATACCCAATCTTGCTAGGTTAAGTAGTAATGTTTATTTAAAAGAAGAAAATTATACCCAATCTTCCTAGGTTAAGTAGTAATGTTTGCTTTAAAAGAAGAATATTATACCCAATCTTGCTAGGTTAAGTAGTAATGTTTGCTTTAAAAGAAGAATATTATACCCAATCTTGCTAGGTTAAGTAGTAATGTTTGCATTAACAGAAGAAAAAATATCTATTATAATGATGTCATTCTTTCAACCACGAGCATGGTTAGTCTAACTTAATTATATGAGAATTTATTTTAATTATAAGCCTGCGAACCACAGCCTACGAGCGAGACCGATAGCATTTGAAGACCTCTGTCCAGAATTAATTAGGACTCATTGACGTTCGTGCTTTTAATTTGTCGTTATTTATATGCTTGGAGTCGCATGCCAAAATTAGCCAAGGCCGACCAGCGAAAGCACAGAAATAATCAAAATGGGCCTTTAAGGTCATGTGTACGTTTTATGTGCAGAGGTTTTATACACTGGAGACCGGTCTTGTTATAAGGTATTGGCGATAATACTTTAGATTTACTTTGAGCACCCTAGAAAGTGTTGTAAGACGAGTTGTTTAGATGATCTCAAAGTTTCAACACAGAAAAACCATGTCACTTATTGCTTCGCTATAGCCTATATTTTATCCCCAGGTGGAGCTGGTTGATAACATCCAAACTTGTCATTAAGCGTAGGGTTGGAGCTGTAAGTTTCTGTTCAAGTCCAGTTGTGATGCCCGAGTCGTACTGAGTCCGTGTTTGTGGAGGGTGGTCGTGATGTTATCGATCTCTTTCTCGGTCTTCCTTTTGATCTGTATCCAGCTGATAGTTTGTTATAAGCTCTCAGTGGTGGTAATTTGCTTGAGTAATTTCTCATAAGATGACCAAATCACTTTATCTGCTGACGTTCTATATATTCCATACAAGGAATTATTCCTACTCTCTTATATTTGATATCCTCGTTTCTTACTCTTTCTAGTTTGGTGACCATAGCTACTTTTCTTAAACACTTCATCTCACTTTCTCTTTGCTGCGAGGTTGTTAAAGAGCATGTGTGAGACTGGTAACGAAGTGTTGATATGAAAATTGTAGGTATTATCTGTCTCTTTATGTCCATATTGATCTTTGGATGCATGAGTAATGGTGAAAGGTGATATGTCACTGCGGTTGCTTTCTGACATCTTGATTCTATTTCTGTCTAGTTTCCCATTTTCTGATGGAAAAAAACATCTTTCTAAATATTTGAATTCTTGTGTTTGTTTCACTGCTGAATTGTCTATTGTGATATCTATTGTTGTTGTTGACTTTCTAATTTTCATAACTTCCGTTTTTTGTATGTTTATTTTCATGTTATACTTCTTAAAAGCTGTTGACAGTGCAATCTATATGGATTTGCATGTTTTCTACTTCATTGTATATCAGGTTTTGATCGTCGGCAAACAGAAGTTCAGTGATTTCACTTGTGTTTTCATCTACTGAGTTGTCTGCATTGTTTATATTTTCCTCTTTTAGAATAACAGCTTCATTCGTTATTCTATCCATATAGATATTGAGAAGTAAAGGGGAAAGCATGCATTTAGTTTTAATGTTTCGGTCGTTCCAGCTTTGTTCTTACTGCGTTTATGCAATTGTGGTATAGTGCTTTTATATTGTCTAATAGTTGACCACTGATGTTGTACTAAGAATGTTTCCCAGAGAATATTCCTATCTAATCTATAGAATTATTGCTTCGCTAATAATACAGTTCTCATTCTAACCATCCATACAGATTTGTGAAGAGTTACGTATACTTTTATTCTTGTCATTTTTGTTGTTTGTTTTTATTTGATATTACTGTTTATTACTTACGTTTATCTCTATTCCTGCTAAGACGATGACTTTAAATTCTTAAATTGTTAAATTGATAACAATTGTTTACCAAATTAGGATAACCTTACCATCCCATTGTTAACTATGAACTGTCAAATACTGCATGTTTTCCATTAAGGAGTTTTCAGGGAGGTATTTTGAAACTGTGTGTTAAAGATCGCATGCTCCTGCGGTCACCACATCATGTACAGGGTAAGTGTTTTTAAATTCACCCTCCAATAGAAAAAAAAAATTACCCAGTTCTTACCAAGGATCGAACCTTGGCATCACGGATTTTTTTACCAGTGCTATCCCCTGCTTAATTATGTTCATTATTTTTTTGTGTGGAGATTATAAGAAAATTGATTTTTAAATTCAATAAATGTAATTGGTGTATACAAACAGTATTATTGACGTAAACGTTTATCAACCCCCATCCACCTTATCAATAACTATCAACCTATCTCAGACCTCTTCCCCCCTCCCCATTGTGTGGACGTAATTTATAGACATTTCTTGTCTTTGTGGTGTCCTTATATTTAATCTGCTCTCAGTTACTCATCTCATGTTAGTGTGTACATCACTCTCTAATTATATCCCATCCCATGTTAATGTGTACATAACTCTCTAATTATATCCCATTCTGTGTTAGTGTGTACATAACCGTCGCATTATATCCCATTCTGTGTTAGTGTGTACATCACCGTCTCATTATATCCCATTCTGTGTTAGTGTGTACATCACCGTCTCATTATATCCCATGCTGTGTTAGTGTGTACATCACCGTCTCATTATATCCCATTCTGTGTTAGTGTGTACATCACTCTCTCATTATATCCCATGCTGTGTTAGTGTGTACATCACCGTCTCATTATATCCCATTCTGTGTTAGTGTGTACATCACCGTCTCATTATATCCCATGCTGTGTTAGTGTGTACATCACCGTCTCATTATATCCCATTCTGTGTTAGTGTGTACATCACTCTCTCATTATATCCCATGCTGTGTTAGTGTGTACATCACCTTCTCATTATATCCCATTCTGTGTTAGTGTGTACATCACCGTCTCATTATATCCCATTCTGTGTTAGTGTGTACATCACCGTCTCATTATATCCCATGCTGTGTTAGTGTGTACATCACCGTCTCATTATATCCCGTTCTGTGTTAGTGTGTACATCACTCTCTCATTATATCCCATGCTGTGTTAGTGTGTACATCACCGTCTCATTATATCCCATTCTGTGTTAGTGTGTACATCACCGTCTCATTATACCCCTTTCTAGCTCGCAAAGATATATAAGAATATCTTTTCACCATTTTTTGTTCGTTGTTAAAATGAAGACATGTTATCTAGTGTTGCGTAATACCATGGTTAATAGTGCATATTTCAGCCTGGTATCTTCAACTTCAGTACCAGTGATTGTGTGGACACGACTGTGGTCCTGTTCGATGTCAGGGATGGCCCAACCAACCTTAGTTCCCAGCCTCTGTTGGCTGGACTAAGCCTATCTCCACTTCAAGGAGCTTACATCTATGAGGAATGTTTATTCAACAAGATTATTCCAAAGTTAGAAACAAACTCCTACGCATATAGAAATGTGATAGGAAAGTGACATTCATATAATATAGTGGCTATCTATAAACTATGTTAACACATTTCGACAATATATGACCCCGCCCCTCCCGCGTCTCCCCACTTGCAATAATTTGTCAAGGATCCAAGAACAATTCCCTGCCTGGATTATGTCATACTCCCTGAAAATATTCAGATTTTATTTTTATTATTTTTTTCATATTCGCACAAGTTCATTGGAGTATAAAACTTGTTTTGTTGGCCTCGGTATTTGTCAAACACCCCCCCCCCCCTTTCACTCCAAATCCCATCTTGTTAACAAATATCCTTCTTTTTCAAACCCCTCCCCTCCTAAAAATTTACGCAATAAATGGACGGAACCTATAGAGAATGTGACACGCTTTTAATGCACTCTCTAAAGGTAAAGGTAGGTCCCATGGCATCTGCCGTCGGGGATGAAGATAAATCTTCATGTACTAAGCCGCAGCAACTATTAGGTGGGGTGGCCAGTTCCCTTCCTTGCTGTTTTTTACCTTCCCTAACTCATGCGTCAGGTACTCATTTACAGCTGAGTCGACTGGAGGAGTGGTCGAGTCAAGTGAGAAATCACAACCCGGATTTTTTTTTTCATGTCCGGACGTGATGCACTCTCTAAATGTGTTTAATATGGGAGAAATATTTTATTGTTGATGCTATCCACTGTATGAAAGAGCAATCAGGGAATATTTTAGATCTATAGTTAATAAAACACTCAATATAGGTCTATGCGGTTTATATTATTAATATTAGAACATTGTTAAGATGTAGAATTTAAGTCTTATTCTTCTTCTTTGCGATCTCCAGGAATTGCGAACGATTAGATCTTACTTACAGTGAGGAGGTTTCTACGAGCTTTCTTTAATAACCATTAGGCTTCAGCTTTCGGCTTAGTGCAATGTCTATAGCAAGAGCCTTCTACTCAGAGGGGATATATGTCACAAGACGAGCTGATAGTGTGTTTGGCATCCATTGTGTGTCTTTCCTCCGACGAGGCGCTTTGCAGCCAGCAAGCTATCCCTCGTGTATAAAGACTATTCCATTATCACTCTTCATGTCCCTAGGTCCCAGACTAAATTTCGTCTGTATGAGCCGTGTTGGGCAACGGCGATAGTCGAATTAAACTCAGAATTGATGCACCTTCCTAGATGCGGTGTTGCTTTGCTAAACACGCTGGAGGGTCTGAGAATATACCTGTGCAGAACCAAATTCTATGAGCCGTGTTGGCAAACTGCGACAGTCGAGTTTAGATTTGCAGTGTCCTCAATGACACGGATTTGCTCCACTCTCTACTTTGCCCACAGTCAGAGTCTCAACACTACTTCGGTCAGAAATTTGAACAGTGTGTTTTCCGACATTTGTTCAATGCTTGTAATGTGTGCAATGGGGAGCTGTATTCAAAGCTTTTTTCCATACCCAGTAGTGCATGTTCAAGTTGGCGTATACAATTTCTGAGTCATGGCTCCTTCTTTGAGTGGGGTCAATTGTGATGGGGCGTGTGGGCTTCTGTGTGTTCTTGAGCATGAACAGCACTTTCTCCAGTCGGTCTCGTTCTGGACAATTGTAGCTTCGTCGTCACTATATCGATTCACGTATATAACTTTGCCATCTACCGCTTACTGCTTTGTCCAGATCCACTGTGCACTCATAGGATCACTACATCTTAGGATCTTCCTATATCGGCGCATTTTAGTGTTTCTACATTCTTGGCTCACCGAGACGGAATGCATAGATGCCTTATGTTACTGTGTGCCGACAGTGCTGCTGGGTGTGTTGGCCAGAGAGACAGCACGAGCAGCTGTCTTTCTATTTCTAGGGTGCACCACGGGGAAGTACTTTTAGGATCTTGGTTATCTGCTAATCCTGAGTCCGCCGAGAATAATGCGGAACCCTTTGCACCTCAGAGTTTAAGTCAGGAGCCAGAAAATGTGACACACGAATAGATCAGAGTCGGAAAGTTATTTTTATTGGCCAGAGATGCTGATTTGAATTCACTATGTTCACTGACTCATAAACTCAGAAAATATCAAATCACAAACTTAACCTAATCGTTCTTCCAAATCTCTTGAAATCTCAATAAAATTAGTAACAAAAACGAAAAGAATAAATAAAAATGGTTATATTGCCAAATGCAAAATCTGGTCACTCTGGCCGCCACCGAAACAAATGTTGTTGGCAACATGGAAGTTCTGGTAAATTTGACAGTCACCCAACTTAGTTGAAGGTCATATGCGAGTTTTAGTCAATCTTGCCATAACTCAAACATATTTTTGCCCATTTCTGAATTAGATCTATGTTGCAATGAATGCCCCCTATAGTTGAGATGTGTGGTCGATATTACGCATACAATTATGAACAGTGATTTAATAACAAAATATATAGTGAATCTGGTCTGATTGATCTCGTGTACATTTTCTCAGAAATCATCTATGATAACTTGTCAAATTGAAGTGAAATCAAAACGGACGTGTTTTTCTATGATTTTAAAGTGCAAAGATCAGTTATTGATCTGTATCAGAACACAATTCAAATATATCAATGCCACAATGTTTCCTGAATGAGTGAGTAGATGACATATTCGTAGCAAGAATGTAAGATACGTGTTGGCACTAGTGGTCCTTTTCTATGTTTATTTTGTCTTTACTGTTTTAGCTTTCTTCGGTTCCTACTTGGACTCGAATGGAAGATTCATGCTTTTGAATATAAATGTTAAACATGTCTGTTACAAATCACTTATGTAGAACATAAAACAAATATATTCAATCAGGAACACATATAGACAGTTCCATGTTATCAAGAACTACTTTCGGTAGAAATGAAACGGTTTTGTCTTGCTTGGACATGTACTCGTGTAATAAGATCCGGTTCACTTTTTAAAACCATTTTGAAAGGCACAGTTGATATAAGAAGACGAAGAGGAAGCAAAGAAAAGTCTTGGATTGACAACATCAGGAAAAGGTCGTCATTGCATTAATTTGTTCAAACTTATCCTAATGACTTAGGACAAATGTTTTTGAAGGGCTTTATGTTCCTGTTTCCAATGTGGCACCACTACGACACTTTCGGATTACATGTTCTATTATTATTGTTATTATTTTTAATATTATTACTATTGTTGTAATTACTATTACTATTATTATTACTACTATTTTCATTAGTATTATTACTAATATTATATTTAGCATTATTATTATTATTATTATTATTATTATTATTATTATTATTATTATTATTATCATTATTATCATTATTATTATTATTATTATTGTTATTACTATTAATACAGTTCTTATTATTATTAATATTGTTATTACTATTATTATTACAAGTTCTATTATTATTAACACAATTATTATTATTAGTATTATTATTATTATTATTATTACGGCATAAACGGTTCTGATTGGACTGCAAGAAGGGATTAGACCTTTGTATCTGCAGTATAATTCGAGATTGGAAACTAACTGGACTGAAGGGAGTGATTTAAACCTTTGTATATGCAGCATAACAGGAGGTTGCAATAAAGTCACGGCAAAAGTCATATCCAGCGTACACAACTGTCTAGCTCGTGACATCTAAACAAATTACAAACAAGCTAAAATGAGAATTATAACCTGCTACATCTATTCTATACTAGCAGCTCTGAAACATGAACAATGAACAAACAACTAGAAGGCAAAATTTATTCTTTTGATATGTTGATGTATGGTAGAAAAGGGAGAACTTCATTGAAAGAGAAGAAAACAGACAAAGAGGTTCTAATAACACTTCGTATGAAGAAATAATTATGAAAAGTAATAAAGGTCAAACAAAGAAAATATTTTGGATATTAAAAGATCTTGTTGAAGATCTTACTTTAGGGTAAAGTCGAGGGTAGGCGAGCAAGAGGTTGGCAGATACAAGTGGGAGAGAGACATCACGAAGTGGACAGATAACAGTCTAACAGAGTGCACCACCAAAGCAAGAGACAGAGCATGTTGGAGGTCCGATGCAGCTAACCGTCCATATGGAAACGGCACTAGATGATGATGATGAGTGCCATCTGTGTATTCGACTCCGCTTCCACCATTTCTCACTGCGATCTGTGCCTATTCATCCGTGTACGCTCTTATCCATAGATCACTTGGGAACTCCTCGTCAAGGAAGCCGAGAGCTGATACGCTTTTCAGTAACTTATTCTATGGACTACCAGGAGTCTGTTGCAGTCATCCTTCGTTGCAGAGACGACACTAGATGATGATGAGCTCATGACATAGCACACACAACCACATTGAGTGAAACAATTATCTAAGACTTGCCAAAACTCTGGAGATGTGGTCATCAAAAAATAATGCCAGAGACAGCAGTTTTGATTTGAAAGCATAACTCCACTACATGGAATAGGGAACAATAGTGACAAATACCTACTTCTTTAAGATTTCCTCATCATCATCTTCACCACTACTATCGCACCCGACAACATCATTACCATCATCATTATCATCATCACAACCAGTACCACCACCGTCATCATCATCATCATCAGCATCGCCACTATCACCTCACCCAAACCAGCATCCTTTTCACCGCCACAACCAAACCCACAATCAACATAGTCACCATCACCATCACCACTTCATCATAACGATCAGTATCAGAGTACATGAATTCTCACTTAACAGTTAATTAATTCGTAAGAAATCAAATCTGCGAAGTATTTCGTGAAAGACACCTTTGTGTTGCTGGTCAGGAAAAAGAATGCATGTTATTAGCACTGACTGCCATACATCTCATAAAGGGTGAACAATGAAGTTTTTGAGTGTGGTTGACTATCACATCACTTATGACAAAGTATCCCAAGAGTCATGCTGAATTCGGATGTGTTAGGTCGCAGGCGCAGATATTGAAGTCAAATAGTACACCATGACACAGTGCATCCGTTTTCTGACTACATTCTGTTGACCAGCACAAGTTTGAGAACGAACACAAAAGAAGAATAAGAAGAAATAAATAAAAGTAACGATTTCTGTTATTGTGAAATGAATGAAAGAAATGAAGAAAATGCCTGGTAAGCATAAACATTTACCACTGATTAATTACAAGAAGAGAGCAAAAGAGAATAGTGAAGTAAAATCAGAATAATTCACTAAAAGAATATTCAGTAGCCCCAAATGTACTCATACTCATATTGACATTTCCCTAATTACTCTGCTCGGTAATTCTTGAGACTAACGGGAATTGTCCTCTGGCTTCCTACTTAAATCTGCTCGGTAAATATTGATAAAGAAAACATGTTGTGTACGAGAACTACTCTCATGAATGATACATGTACATACGAAATGATTTGATTTTACTTTGTGTTCTAACCTAACATTCTGTTCTCAGATCGTCATTTATGTCTGTTGATATATGCATTTAAAATCAGTTGAACCGTAATTAGCATATTGAAAACAAAAATAGAGAATGGTTAGCATATTGAAAACAAAAATAATATTACCCTGATGATGCTGATACACGACAAAAAGGGAAAAAACCCAAATTAGGGATACTCTTGTAAAAGCTATACATTTAACAATATATAGTAAAAACTGGAAGCATGTGTGTCCTATATCGCACGATAATAACTGCTAAATAACCAACCTCACCGTCATTTCCTTTCTGGTCACTGCAATCTATATTTATAATTCCATAACCCGCCAGGGTCGTAGGGGTACCACATTAGATGCCTCAGACACTGTCCTCCAGCGATTTCTATTTTAAAATGTGCGGATAAGGTAGAAAAATTTTGTCTTGTCCAGTCCTTGATGTTGTCTGTCCATGCTTTTATTTCACGTCCTCTGCTTCTTCAACCCTCGACAATTCCCTGCAGTATTTATTTTACAAGGAATCATGTCGGCATATATGTCCAAACCATGCAAGTTTTAAGGCCATCACTATAGGTCACTACTATAGACGTCACCAGACTAGGTATATATGACCGAGACTTTCTTCCACAGTCCCGCGTAGTTTATCTGTTTCTATACATTGGTAGCATGATGATGATGATGTTCGTCCGTCGTGATCGACGATGACCAAAAACTCAACCATAATAATAATAACAATAAATAATAAAATAATAAAGTTAATAGTGCGTTTTTACATGACTAGCAAGTCCAATGCGCGCACAAAATGTTCTTTTACATTGGTAGCATATGCTATACACGACGTTGCCATCAACCAAGCATTTTTTGGCTGTAGTAATTTTCTAGTTAATGTTTGTGCATGATTCATACTTAATACTTCATTGTGGTTGATTTTTAACTGTCCATCGTATTCTAAACTTTCTTATAGAAGAGCACATCTATATTTACTATAGTCCGTTCAGAATCGTTTGCCGAGATGTTAAATTATTTTTATCAAAAACGTATTGTTCATTTGGATTGATCATTTGAAGTTAGGTTTAGAATAATAATGTCGCTATAGAAATATTTTTTTATCAAAGAAATGTGATCCAGTATCAAAGATACCTTATTTAACCTATATTAAAAAAAAGTTAATCTAAATTATAAACAATCGCTGGATTATGTAGATGCTTACATCTCACAGCTGATTATTAAATATAAAGGCATGACCCTCACGGTAGAATGTGCACCGTTCTAAAAGTAGTTGTTTCCACTGTACATTTGTATAAAGCAATGTTACATATGGAAATTCCCGTTTAGCACCAAATATTATTTTTCCTGAACTTAGAATTATGTGAAATCAAAAACGGCTATTGACTCGATTTCAAGTCACAAGTCAGAGGCACGTCTCAATATTTACAGAATGTAGGCGGCACTAAGCATATTACCTTCTGCAAGTCTATGTGAGAATGAATCTGAAAGCGAAATATTTTACTGAGCATAACATTGCTATAAAGATTTATCAATACTTCTGCAGAGAGCGTAAAAAGGGACATCTTTATTGTTCTTTATCAAATCCTGAGAAGAGAACAATGCATATTTTAGGTTTGTGTAAACGTTCATTTGATCGAATAGTGGAAGCAAGCGGATATTTATTGCCAACAAATTCACGAAAGCAAGGAAGGAAAGAAAAGATAGACAGTTTCGATAAGGACCTAGTAAAAAGAGAAATATGTAGAATGTTTGATAAAAACGAAGAAGTGACACTTAGAAAGTTGAAGATTTGGCTGAAAACTAATAACGACATTGAAATATCAAAAACTTTATTATGGAAAACTGTAAGAAATGCAGGCTTCACCTTTAGAAAGTATGCTGGTGGAAAAAACATTATTTGTGAAAAGCCACATCTGGTAGCTCTTAGAAGCAAGTATTTACGTGAAGTGAAGGGAATGCGCGAGAATGGTTATGATATTGTGTATTTAGATGAAACTTGGATCAACGCTCATCATACAAATGAAAAGGAATGGCAGTTAGCAGATGGAAGTATTAAAAGATCAGTACCAAGTAGTAAAGGGCAACGTTTGATAGTTGCACATGCAGGTAGCAGACATAATGGGTTGTTGCAGAATGCTCATCTAATTTTCATTTCAAAATCCATTGACAATAGAGACTACCACTCCGAAATGAATGGGCACATATTCGAAGACTGGATCGAAAAAAGTATTCTTCCAATATTAGATAGACCTTCTTGTCTGATAATGGACAATGCTTCATACCATAACGCAGTGAACGTAGAAGATAGAATCCCAACATCATCAAGTACAAAAGATGCAATCAAAACGTGGCTCATAAAAGAACACATACCAGTTACCGACAGGTACTTGAAACCCGAATTGCTTAACCTTGTAAAACAGACACAACGAACAAAGATATTTAAAATAGACAAGTTAATTGAAGAACATGGTCATAGATGTTTGAGACTACCTCCATATCATGCACACTTAAATCCCATAGAGCTAATTTGGGCAAAAGTTAAAGGACACGTAGCATCTACAAATACAACTTTCAAATTATGTGATATTGAGGCACTTACAAATCAGGCTGTATCAAATATACATAAAGACTACTGGGTGAAATGTGAGGATCATGTGTTACGCCAAGAAGAGGAATATTGGAAAAAGGAAGGTTTGTTGTTTGTTCAGCCGAAAACAGTAATCGACCTATTTGACTCGTCTGATTATGAATGATCATTACTCTGATTAAGTCTACACTAAAAAAAGTTTGATTTGCAAAATTTACAAGTTGATTTGTAAAACATTTCATTGCTCAATACCACCCAAGCAATTCAAAAAAATGTTATAAGCAAACCATCAACCATTACTTATAAAAATTAGCCCGCTTGATTCAATACAGAAGTTCAGATATCTTGGATCAACTATTACAGACAAAATTTCCTTACATGAAGAAATATATGTACTTATTTCAAAGGCAGCGACAACATTTGTGAAACTCACACCAAGAGCATGGAACAATATCAAATTGACTCTACGAACAAAAGATATATTTTAAATTTTTTTTACACCTGCCACCATGTAAAATTTTGTGGACACGCCTATGGGTCATCATTGCACTAGATTACTGTAAAATATTTTGTTTATGGTCGAAATCATATTTACATGGGCAAACATCAAAAGAATTCGCCGCTTTCAAATAACCGTTACAGCTAGACATCAAGTAACACATATGTTTTCGCGACATGGACATTTTAACAACGTATGCCAAAATTCATGTGAAATCATCAAGAACTTTTTGAATTATAAATCATAACATCTCGGCAAACGATTCTGAACGGACTATAGATTGGTTGCCTTTATGATATACATATTGTCAATGACGAACTTCTAAACATGTCTGTCCTGTACACCACTTCTTATACTATTTAGTTCTGATTGTTTTCCTTCTGTGGCAGCTCATTCCGGTCTGTAAAATATAAGGGGTATAATATAAAACACCTCCATATAAGGTGTTTTGTATATATGGAAATTGGGTGGGGAGTTCTTGCCTAGCTTGATCTAGGTCTCATATACTAAAATAGCACAGCCTGTACTGTTTCTTATGGGTGATTGCAATTTCTAGTTAAGTGGGCGTGCTGGATTTATTATGTTTAGATCATACCAAAGTGGTATATATGGACCATTAAGGATCAATTTCGTCTGAATGGGGTCCATGTCGGCGAAAATAAAAATTGATTATGCACGAAACGTACTCTTTTTAATAGTATGAATAAAAATAGTAAGTCCCTTTAAAAAAAAAAATTGTCCACTCTACAAAAACCCGATCAAAGTAAGGAGCACAGTGTGAGCTGTCAAAAACACATTTTAAGTTAATATGTGTAGGTAAATTCAATATTAGACAGGCAGGGGGTCTATGGAAAGCAAAAATCGTAAGGAGGTCGGTCTACGGGGCAAAACAAAGAGATTGTGATTCACTGGTTTAGGTGTAATTTGGAGCAATATATTATATTCTGAGCTGGAAAATGTTGTTTCAACGTTTCTTTGCAGTGCGAATATTTTCCATTAGTCTAGGACCATTCGTTTCAAAATTTGCTTATGATAAACATTGTATATGATATGGCTAATTGTCCATGTAGCCCAGCTATTCCAACAATCTTCTTTAAAATTATTTCTTAGTATCTGTTTTACTAAATGGTATTTAATCACTGTGGTTACTTGCAATTAGGATGCGCCTTCTTTGTCCACTTGAACCGTTCTCTTTTTCCGGTAAATGTAAGTGACCAGGGATTCACTGCAATTCAGGGATTCAGTGACCAGGGATGACATGGACGTTGTTAGAGGATAATAGCTTTTAGATTGTAAACTTCAAGAATTGGATGTCACTGGAAACAATTTTGTTATGCTCTTCTATGGACTGTAGTGCAGAGTTTGAGTCTGTAAACACTACTACATCTCTGGTATTGATCTCTCCTATATCAATCTGTTTGATTTCATCATTTCGATAGCTATCTTCATTTCTATAATTTCTGCCCCGTAGTTTGAACCGATATTTCTACAAGGTGTACTGTAGTTATAGGTAAATCGAGTCTATGTTATACTGCTGTAACAAAAGTACTTACGTGAAACACGAGGTTTATGAGTTTTACAATGAACGTACAGAGTATCAGACTGTAGGATATGGATATAAAAAAAATACAAATAACAACATACAAGGCAGTTTAAATGTTTCGACCTTAAGGTCGTTTTCAAGAAAACTCGAGACAAACAGTGAACAAACGGTTAAAAGCTATAAAAATAATGGTACTGTCATAAACGCACTAGAAGGCAGAAATTTAACAGCAGAGACATTGCACGGTAACAATGGCGTATGTATACACAAGTTTTATCTTAGAGACGCATATTTAGAAAATTTGAGGAATGAGAACGAAATAAAACAACAATACCCGAAAACAACATGTTTTCCAACACAAAAAAGGCTCTACCCTCCTCCCCTCTTTCCGAAAATCTAAATAAATGAATGATTGGTATTAAGACTGAATTAATGGCTTAATGGTACCAAACTCCGATAGATAGCGATTTTCAAGGGTGTATCTAGCTCTATCGTCTGTGCTGCAAGATCTTAAGGCAGTGACATCAATATCACGGGCACCACGATGATCAGCGGCGTTGAAATGAAAAACGACAGGAGTACTCAATGATACTAGATGACTCAATGATAGAGATACTAGAGTAAAAAGACACATTCTATAAAAATTAGAAGGAAATAGTCAAGTTTTTTAGGGCACATGATAAGAAAATATTTAGTAAGCACTGCAACAATCAAGGGGAGAAGAGACAGGGGGAGATACAGAGAGAAATTGCTGAATGTGGAGTCACTTTCCCACCAAGGATTTCACAAACTCAACTTATTAACAACACCGGAGACATTAAAGTTGTAGCGAAATATCATCGGCTACACCACTCGGCATAACACTTGATTCATTTTATTCTCCCTTTATTTTCATAAAGCTGTTGTGTTCAATTATCATAGTGCTGTTGTGTTCAATTTTCATAGTGCTGTTGTGTTCAATGTTCATACTGCTGTTCTGTTCAATTTTCTTACTGCTGTTCTGTTCAATTTTCATAGTGCTGTTGTGTTCAATTTTCATAGTGATGTTGCGTTCAATGTTCGCTGCCATTCTGATATGTACACGAGGAAATGACAGCAGAAAATCTGTAGAAAATTATTATAAATACTAAGTGTATAATATAAATCGCATTCCAGAATAACACGCGGCCTTATTTAATATTGTACTTCTGGAAGCAGGACTTTCTCTAAAATAGTCATCCCTGTTGAATTTTAAAACTGGTTCATTTATCTTGGATCATTCAACCCTTTTCGTGATATTAATTGGCTGGTAACACAAAAATATGCGAAGTGATCAATGATCAGTCATATCAGAGAAGTGATCAATGATCAGTCATATCAGAGAAGTGATCAATGATCAGTCATATCAGCGAATTGATCAATTATCAGGCATATCAGAGAAGTGATCAATGATCAGGCATGTCAGAGAAGTGATCAATGATCAGGCATGTCAGAGAAGTGATCAATGATCAGGCATGTCAGAGAAGTGATCAATGATCAGGCATGTCAGCGAAGTGATATATGATCAGTCATATCAGTGAAATAATCAATGAAAAGTCATATCACCGAATTTATCAATAATGAGTCATATCAGGGAAGTGATCCAAGATCAGTCATATCAGCGAATTGATCAACGATCAGTCATATCAGTGAAGTGATCAATAATCAGTCATATCAGTGAAGTGATCAATAATCAGTCATATCAGTGAAGTGATCAATAATCAGTCATATCAGCGAAGTGATCAATAATCAGTCATATCAGTGAAGTGATCAATAATCAGTCATATCAGCGAAGTGATATATGATCAGTCATATCAGTGAAATAATCAATGAAAAGTCATATCACCGAATTTATCAATAATCAGTCATATCAGGGAATTGATCTATGATCAGTCATATCTTCGAATTGATCTATGATCAGTCATATCTTCGAATTGATCTATGATCAGTCATATCTTCGAATTGATCTATGATCAGTCATATCTTCGAATTGATCAACGATCAGTCATATCAGTGAAGTGATCAATTATCAGTCATATCAGCGAAGTGATCAATAATCAGGCATATCAGTGAAGTGATCAATTATCAATCATATCATTTAAGATAAGTTACGGTGTTTGGGATCAGCTCGCAGGACTTTGAATTGGGTATAGGATTGCTAGAACATTCCCGTAAATTAAAGTAGGAGGCAAAGAGGATAAATTAAAAATTCTAGAGACTAGCGGAAATTGAACAAATCCGTTCTAACAGAACATTCCCATGGGCTCTGCAATACGAAAAGATTCCAATTTTCCTGGTAGCGATTTACACCGGAGCAGCACGATCCATCTGTAACACCTTTATTTTTTTAATTCATAAAACACATGCGGTTCCTATCCACCTGGTAATAAATATATTAACCAAGATTAACTCACGAGTATCCAGACTGAAATATAACATAGTGGATACCTGTGTGTATACAAGCACTGCTTCCGGTTGACCTAGATTACGTGTAACCTGTAGTTCACTCTTGAAAAGCTTAGCTAGCTTGTGGGGTTGACTTTTTATTCATAGATTAATAGTCTTATGAATGAATTAAACATAAATGTGTTAGGGCATGGTAGCCTTGCAAGTTTGTGATAAAGTTCTTGAAGATATTTTCCTAATCCACAGGCTGGCTTGCTGTAGGAATGTTTGTTCTTTTCCACTCCCCGAATCGTGCGCCTTACCTTCATGTGAGCACCTGTTCTGGAATTCTTAAGCTGATATTATGCGATACAAACAGTTGTATTCTGCGTGACGGGAACATTTTATCACCAAGTCGAGAGCCTCATCCAAGAGGAGCTTTGGCGAACTATGTGTCGTTTGCAAAGCGACTTTCGGCTGCTTAAGTTCCTGCTTCGTTTCACACTGCTTCTGATGCTGCTGGCCTCGCGCCAGGCAAAAGGATCAGGTGTGTTCCAACTACAGGTGAGTAATTTTGCGTTATCGTTAATTTATTTTTCATCTTACATTATCATGTTATTTCCATTTCTCCATCTCTATTTTTTTTCTAAGCTGTGAAGAGTGACGTAGATTGCAGCTTATTTGTTTTCAATCGTGCGCACTAAATATGATCTAGCCAATCGTCATACAGTAAGCACATACTTTATTGAGGTATACTTGGACATTCTGCAACATACCTTATAGTCTAGGCCCTGCAACGTCGTAGCGATATAAAGCAGATTTAGAGAGAAGAATCCAGTCGTTTGAAAATAAATGTTATAGGCGTGTATTGGGCATGTGTTATCGAGAACATAAGACCAATGTTTTTGCACAAGATAAAATTAATTCATTAGCTGGGCAACAAGAATCACTGTTAATATACGTGAAACTTCGTAAACTCCGATGGTACGGGTACGCGAAAAGACATGCCTCGATGACAAAAGATGTTCTTGAAGATAAAGTGGAGGGAATAAGACGATGTGTCAGAAACTTCATGGCTGGATAATATTAAAGATTGGACAGGTTGTGAGGTTTCCAAACTGATCAGGTTGGTAGGGGCTAGAGATGCATGGTGATCTTTCTGCACCAAATGTCTCATTGTGATACCTCTACGACCCTGGCGGGTTATGGGTTTATTGTTATTATTATTTTTATATTTCACAACATATTGCATTTAGTCATTCCTCGTTGGTTGTATTGCATTTATGTTTCATTTCTTTGTTATCATATTATAATTGGTAATTGAAAACATTGCACAAACTGTGCTAAGCACTAGAAGTACACAGGAAAACACACACAATTCAGCGTTTCGACCACAAGGCCTTTATCAAGAACACAATATAACATACAACGAGAAAAGGACGGCACTGCGAATGATCATATCACGATGCTAAATGAAAATAGAAATACCAGAATGAGAGGATTGATGCATGTTAGTATAAAAGTGGAGAGATTCAGATGGAAAAAGCATTTAACAGAACAAACAAAATATCTATACGTATGAATTGTGGATGTGAAGACCGAAAGGCGGTAGATACATCATTTATCATGTGTATACCGAGTTCGACCATCCTTTGGAGCGCTATTCAATAGCAGTCACATGTACACCCCTTTAACTTTAGAACAAATCATCGTTCGTAATTCCTTCTTGTCCGTGAAGCGAAATTGGTCTGAACATTTAGTAATTCCTTGTATTTTAGTAATTCCTTCTTGTCCGTGAAGCGAAATTGGTCTGAACATTTAGTTCAGAGTGTAAAGAGTGGAATTGTGGCTTTCTTTGTACGCATGTTGTAGATAGCAACTGAGAAAAGTTAGGAATACGATGACTATTGGTCAGCCAGACAAAGATCATGATAACTATAGAGAAACACTAACAAAAGATATTGTTTTTAATTTGAGAAAGAAGAAACACAGACACGCTGTATAGGAGTGCGTAGGTTTCACATTGCTCGTGTGTGATTCCCAGAGGCTGGCCGTACCTTGTTCCTGGCCAACATGTTTAGAGACCATGTCCATGTATGTGTAGGCTGTAGATGGAATTATAATTGATTGCAAACAAGCAAACAATATCTCCGATATCTCTACGCCAACGCATCCCAACGACAATGTCGACTCACAGTGACACAAGGCGTTCCGGTTTGGACAGACACAATTAAGATGCATTGGAGGTACAGACAATGTCAGTGTACCGATATGGGTAGATATCACTACAGTATAACGGTGTCTAGAGTACACATTCGATTCCTCTGGAGAAGGCACCACGCGCTAGATGCAGACTTGTGTGTGTGGGAAACGATATAATGGCAATTAAATCACAATTTCCAGCGCGAGAGAGTCGACGGAAGTGTCGTTCATGTCCGAGAACACACAGTAGCCCAAGCATCTCAACACATTTGACTCCAATCAAAGTATCAGCCATGACTCATTTATTGGATACACCAACTTAGGCATGTACTCCTGGGTATGGAAAAAATATTTAAATACTGCGAACAATTATACAAGAAATTGCGCCGAACAAATGTCAGGGAGAACATATTATTCAAATTTTTTACTGTTGACTCGGCAGTGACTCAAATTTTTTACCGTTGACTCAGTAGTGACTCGAATTTTTTACCGTTCACTCGGTAGTGACTCAAATTGTTTACCGTTGACTCGGTAGTGACTCAAATTTTTTACCGCAGTGTTGTCTCGGACTCAGGACGCTTTGTGCAACGTAGACAGGAAGCAAATTCTTGTCATTGAGGTCGTAGCAAATATGGTATAACTTGACGGTCGCCGTTGCTCAACAGGGCTCATACAGAGAAAATTGTGTTCAGCACCCAAGGGAACAAGAGTGAATGGTATATATCTGACACTAGATTTGTTTCCGATTGCAAAGCTTCTCGTCTGAGATATGCACAATCTACCTATTTAATTTGGTGATAATCGTAATGGTGAAGAACTAAACACAAGCCGTGCTTTGCAATGTATTGGAAGGCCTTCACAAGCGGATGAGGCGCGTGCGTGAGAAATGCACATGTCAAATCCCAGACCCCTGACGTGTTTGTCGAAGCAGCATCTCGCCTAGGAAGGTGTAACCCCAAGTTTTATTCAACTGTCGCGGTTTCGTGATACCGATTATACAGAATAAATTTGGTCTGAGATCAGGTACACAGGGGGTGGTAATGCAATTGTCTTGGTATACGAGGAAATGTTCGCCAGCAGCGATGTGTCTCGTCTAAGGAAAGATGCACAGTGGAAGACCCTTTTAACATATCAGCTCGTGTAGTAACATTTGCCCCTCCGAGTAGAATTTTTCTTAAGTAGGCATTGCATTAAGCCGAAAGCTGAAGTCCTTTGGGTATGAAAGAAAGCTCAGAGAAACCACCCCACTGCACATAGGAAGTAAGAGCAAATTGATCACAATTCATGGGGATAATGAGAAACAAACACATTAAATGAGATTGAGACCATATCCAAGGATATAGACAAGTGGATAATTCTTGTTGGTGGTCTTTGCACACACGGTGTGTAAACACCCCAAAAGGGAAACTGGTTTGATTGACTGAATCCTGTCTAGTTATCATCACAATAACTTTCACATCTCTTATCAATGTCAGCACCTTCATTAACGCCAATTGCAACGTATCAACATTGTATTAGTTGGTTACAGTTAATATTAATTTAAAGCGCCCTTGTGTTGCCGGGGACCGAAAGGGGAGCAAAGAATAACAATACTGTTTACCTTTCACGCGTGTCGTAAAAGGCGACTAAGGAGGTCATGGGATGGAGTTGGCTGTCCCTTCACATATAGGGTCAGTGACCCAAAGCCATGGTGAAGTCGGATGTGTCCGGCCGAAAGGCTCAGATATCGCAGAAATGCTGTAAACCATGATACAACGCATTCTGTTCTCCGGACTACATCCTGCTAATCTGCAGGAGTTTGAGAACTAACGCAGAAGAAGAATATTACTTTAAAAGATCATTAATCATAATTTTTGTGGTACTGATTAAGCTACATTTATTTTGAATCGTCAGATTGAGAGTGTAAGAAACGCCCGTGGTGAGACGGCATCTGGAACTTGCTGTGATGGTGGTGATGTCACCCCCGACGGGTGTAAGGACCCCTGCGAAACATTCGTTAAGGTATGCCTTAAGGAATTCATGGACCGGGTAACTATGGAAGGACACTGTACATTTGGCAACGACACCACCGCTGTACTGGGAGAAAATGAGTTCAAATACCCGCTAAACAGTAATGACACACTTATACAGTTGCCATTTGATTTTGCGTGGTTGGTAAGTACTTTTGAATTCTTCTCATTGTATTTATATGATGTTGCTAGATTTAGTGTCGCCATAAGCAATAGATTTTCTTTGTGTTTCTTTATTCTAGGTGCATGTTTCTATGATGGTGAACAATGATGGACAAGATACGGTCCGTGTATCAATTCTGGTCCGCCAAACCTTTTTTCTCTCCCCTTCCCCCTCCCAGAAAGATAAAAAAAAGAAGACTCCAGAGATTAGAATACACAACTTAGAACTAAAAAAATGACTTGAAATAGTGTTTTGGTCCCATATCACATGTGAAATGCTAGATCTGTCTCGCCGTTCACAAAACGTAGCTCTCTGATGTAGAGTAAGAATCAGCGCAAGATAAATCACTAGTCAGATATAACTCAACAAACAGAAAATATAGCGCTTCAGTAACAGAGGGAAAATGCTATTTGGAACGGAAACACGTAAACTGTTGCGTGTCAGAACGCAAAATAATCCAATACAATGGCGCATTCCCTCATGAATGTTACTGCAAATTTTATATTTGTGTTTAAATGTTTATTCATCGTTATTTGTTCATGGTTTTTATTTTTGATCCTGATAAATTCAACTGAATCGAAACGTTGTTTAAATCTGAATTTTGTTGTTAGTATATTGTATTTATTACCCGTAACAGTTTAATTTACTTATTAACCCAATTTACCTATGTACCTAGCTGTATCTGGTACTGGCGACTGTGATAGATGTTTTGGTTGTTCGTCCATCACAAGTGATGATGACCATTTGTTACATTCACTTTTGAAAATTCAATTTTAGTAATGTCCTTGATTATGAGTTCGTAGATGGCTAATGAGCCCTATTCGAGCTTTAAATGTCCTTGGACAGTTCGGAAATGGAATTTCGACTGTAGACGGATCTTGGTCTATCCGTGACTTTCTAGCTGCTCTCCGCTGTTGAGCTGCTGTATTTCTCTTCTTTTCACAAGATGATGCGCTCTTTTTTTTTTATTGTAGAACGCCATGTAGATCTATTTTGTGCAATTTCTTCCCATGTATCGTGGTCTATTTCAAAGGCTTTCAGTGAGTTCTTTAACGAGTCCTTGTAGCGCTTCCTTTGACCACCTTGAGATCGTATACCCTTCTCTAGCTCACCATAGAGAAGTATCTTTGGCAGACGATGGTCTGGCATACGCACCAAATGACCTGCCCAACGAATCTGTGTCTGCATCAGGATCGTGTCAATGCTTGGGATACCAGCTCTATCAAGGACAGTGGTATCTGGAAATAGACATAGTGAAGTTGACGGTTGTCTATAAATGAAAACATAAATTGTGTGAGTATTGAAAGGGATGATGTGTGTAATGTGAGGATTTAACTTATACATGTGAGTGAGTGTGGAGGGAATGTAAATTGTTGGTATATTTGTTGAGATCATGAAAATTTCTTGTATTGAGATGAAAAATATTTGCATAAGTCGTAGGTGGGTAAAATATTTTGGGGGTCAGGATGAGATATGAGACCTGATTGCTGGAATATCTTAAAACTACTTTTTAGTAGCAGTGATAAAAAATCAGGCTACGAGATCATTGTACACGCTTTAATAGTTTTTCATGTTAATTATCGAAGGGTGCCAAAAACATTCTTTAAGTATATTTTTCTTTTGTTTCGAGAACTGACACATTCACAGATTATAAGTAATCATTTCATGCTTATGTGGTATATGACTAAATGGTTAGAGCATAGATCTCACAATATGGTATCCAGGGTTTGACTCCTGTTAAGAATGTGGTTGTTATCTGCAGGAGGGTAAATAAACACTCAACCTGTACAGGTCGTGGCCGCATCTAGGGCATATGGCCTTTATCACACAGCCACACATTTCTCCCGTGACTCCCAAATGAGAAACTATATACTAATGACAATGTTTTAATATTCCCTATTTATTTAGCACCTTTTATTTACTACCTCTTGTGTAAGAGTAGTTATATACTGTGAGTGTAGTGCGATGGGAATGTATGATGTGTTCATAAGCTCTCTGCAGCGTATATTATCCCGCAGCTGAAATACATTGAGCACAGATGGATCACATTTTGATATATACGTAGAGTCTATTCATCAATCTAGTTATGTGTACATTCTTTGTGACAATTTGTAAAGGTAAATGTACGTAGGTTATGAATCAACGTCATAGCACGCGATTTTGCCCATACTTTAAGCCCGTGGTGGACCAGAAATGCCTGACAAGTTACATTTTAATATGTACTTCCAATCGTCGTTTGTTGACCTTTCCAGAATGTACTGCAATTCCATTTACCTTGGTTGTATGAGCCAACGTAATTGAACTTAGGGACAACATAAAGGTACTAATTCTCATTCAGCAAATATTCGCAGAGAATGTTTCATGATGGTCGCCGCACTAAACAAATTCCGCTACTGCCTCCTAGATGTCCAGTCCTACTCATGCCAGACTTCTTCTTCTTCGACGTTCGTTGTCAAACTTCTGCAGATTAGCAGGAAGTAGTCCACATGGTGGAATGTGTTGTGTTATGGTTTATAACTTGGCTGCGATATCTGCGTCTTTCGGCCAGATATATCAAACCTTTATTGCTGTTGATATGTCAACACCACTTTCAAAACCTCCTTAGTCGTCTATTACTACATGCGTGGCAGGCAACTAGCTATTTTTCTTTCCTTTTTGGTGCTGCAATACACGGGTGATGTTAGCCTTAATATAAAATTGATAGAATCGTAGATGTCTCATCTAATCCTGTGTCCACATCTAACAAGTGATGGCTAAACAACTTTGAAGTCTTCACCGCCCCAATCCATCCTTAATCTCCTGATATCTATTTCATGATGACTGTTGACCACATATTGTTATATTACAAACCGGTGCCAGCAATCAAACTCGAATCGAACGAATGACTCATTACACTTAGGTTAAGTCATTACACTTGAGTTACACATTACACTTGAGTTGAATCATTACACTTGAGTTACACATCACACTTGAGTTGAATCATTACACTTGAGTTACACATTACACGTGAGTTGAATAATTACACTTGAGTTACACATTACGCTTGAGTTCAATAATTACACTTGAGTTACACATTACGCTTGAGTTGAATCATTACACTTGAGTTATACATTACGCTTGAGTTGAATCATTACACTTGAGTTACACATTACGCTTGAGTTCAATAATTACACTTGAGTTACACATTACACTTGAGTTACACATTACACTCGAGTTAAATCAAATTGTTGGTTTAGTAAATTGTACCTCCTATGGTGAGATACCTGCCTTTCAACGACGGACTGTAGTCTAATTTGGTTATATCAGAGATTTTCAACAATAAAATAGTGGAGGTCTCGGTTCTGGTTATCCAGTAATCACGACCTCCTGTTGTAGTATAATTATGTTTGACAATTGTTAACACTACTGTTCAATACACGACCGATTCATGTCTTATATATTATCATTAATGCTCATCGTTTGAAGTTAAATCGATTGATAGCAAGTTGAAATGTGTGGATTAAAATATTTGCGAAACAGTCTGTTCAACGGTGAATTTGAGTCCCTATGGTCACATAAATAAGGTCATATGAAATTATAGTTCCTTTGGAAAGATACATAAGGACATATTAAATTTGAGTCTCCGTGATCACATACTTATGGACATGAAATTTGAGTCCCTGTGGTCGGATACATAAGGACATATGAAATTTGAGTCCCTTTGGTTGCATACATAAGGACATATGAAATTATAGTTCCTTTGGAAACATACATAAGGATATATGGAATTACAGTCCCTTTGGTCACATACGTAAGGACATATGACCCACAAAAATTGGTGGACTAGAAAGCCACCTTGATGAGATTGGCATTTAAAGTAATAGATTCTATACATGACCTATGTTTGTTTGTTTTGCGTTCGCTCCATTGTAACCATCACGGATATCCGTGCGATTTCCGCCGGGAGCGTGATTACGTTGTGTCACCGTTATGCGCCTTGTTGGCCTAGCACATCCGATTTCGGCATGCCTTGACAAGGTGGGCTACCCTTAGCCTGTGACAGCCTCTATATCTGTCTCCAGGCACGCGTAATGGCGACTTTTCGCCCAGACGATTTTTGCTCTCGTCTGACTCGCACAAGGTGTTCCACTATCTATGAACTTGCCTCGTGTAATTGGACGTGCTGTGCCTGTGCCCATTGGGTACTGAACCGTTTCTCATCCGTGAGCCTGGTTCCTTAAGGGGAAGAACTCAACAGAGGAGTTGGACCCTGGCTCTTTTGCCCTCTTAGCCGAGGTGTCATTCACCGACATCGTGTACCCCTTGTCCGAGTTCGAGTCTCACACCACGCGTTTGAGAGCAAGGCGTTCTCGAGCTGAGCTACCTTGTCCCAATAGCTCCTGAGCCCATCAGGTACTGGACCCTTTCTCTCTTCAGGTGTATTTCCGGTGTAGGAAAACCTGACAGTAGAGTTGGGTCCAGGGCTAAATCGTTGTCCCTTTCTAAGCCCATCGGGTACAGAACCTTTTCTCTTCGCGAGCATATTTCCGGTTTAGGAAAGCTCGATATTAGAGTTGGATTAGGTCTTCTTGCTTTACCAGACGCTAATGAATGGGTCTGGTTATCTGCCTGTAAGGAACACAGGTAACTAGATGCTCGTCTCGAGCTGACGGAGCTTGTAGTTCCCCTTTCCTAGAGACTTTTCACTTTCTATTTGCAGTTCGCGCTGCCCTCTAGCGCTGTTCTGCCCTTTCATTGTTTCATTGTACTCGGTACGAAATCTATTTGTCTCTCGCCATGAATCTACCGGAAAGTGCATTTTACATTGGCCGCCCCTCCAATGTTCGGACTGGACTGACTAGCTTCGCTGTATGTAGACAGTGTCGCTATATGTGGTGATGCTGGTGGTGTCGGAGATATTGTCTGTCTCTTGTGCATTTAAATCTCTTTCCATCTGCTACCTCCACATTCTCGGACACGATCCCCAAATGATTTGGCCAGAATCAGCTCGAGCTGCTGTATTTCTGTTTCCAGGGTGCACCGCGTGGAGTTACATTTGGGATCTTGGTTATCTGCTAACCCTGGCTCCGCCTAGAGCAATGCGTTCCCTTTGCACCCCACATGACCTATAATATCCGTGGATATTTCTACGATATATGCATATATGAATAGTGTTATTTGTGTGTATGTGGTTTGTGTAATATGTGCGCTTATACATATGACAAATAAATTATGCACATTTCCTCCAGAGAGCTTAAGACAAATGTGAACGTAAGAAATAAAATAGAGATACATAAATATTCAAATGCTCCTTTACTATCAATGTTGAAACGACCATCATTTCCATTGTTTGGACATGTATGCCGATATATTACTTGGAAAAAGCAATATTACAGAGAAGTTTCCAGGGTGGAAGAAGGAGAGGGGACAAAATAAAATAATTGAAGACAACATTAAAAGCAGGACATGTCGGAATTTTTCCTCGCTCGTTCACGTTGCTGCAGATAGCACTCTGTGTGTTAATGCGTCGAATGTGGTACTCCTACGACCCTGACAGGTTGAGGCGTATGGATATGCCATATGTGTACCGTTGTATGTTGTGTGCGTGATATGTGTGTATCTGGTCCATGTGTTGTGTACAAATGTGTTATGTGTGATGTGCGCGTATAGTATGTGTATTTTATATATGTGCATAATAGATATTTATAAAGTATGCGTACGTGGTATGTCTAAAGTATATACACATATGTGTGTATTCTATATGTAAAATTAGTGTGTTCCTGTTGTGACTGCAGTAAATACGGTGTGTGTGTGTGTGTGTGTGTAATTTGTCGCGTGTTAATGTCTCAAATTGACATAAATGACACTGCACACTCAACAACATGCCTTAGTGTCATGACATACAAATTGTCATTTCAAGCAACCGCTACACAGATTCATTCTGAGACCAAGGCTTGGAACCAAAATACCATGTATTGTGAAATGATTTCGGGAAGTGCATTCGTTAATTCGACTTCAGTGTGGGACAATACCTACTGAAATCTACATTGAATTCAATTTCGCGCGTTGCAAGCGATTATTCAGCATAATTTAAAATAATTTATTGTATGTACTTGTCTGAAGAGGAATGTATCCTTGACCAGGCTCTCGCTAAACAACTTCAAAATGCTTCACTCAGTCTTATTTTGAGTGCAAACCCCCCCCCCCCCAACCAAATCTTATTTTTAAAATTCCCTATCAGAGATTATCAGTATTATACTAGTTTATAAGGCGCCCAGTGCCTAACTAAAGAATCTGTCGCCACCTGACTCGAACACGAATTTTCTATGATTTTGCACCTCGTTAGGTTACTAAGTGCTCCGCAAGGGAAGGACTCCTTTCCTGCCTCTGCATCTCGATACGCCATTGTGCGTATACCACAGAGACAGTTACAGAAAGGTGATATCATGAAAGCAAAATATATTCGAAGGTCTTCATTTTAATTTTCAATATTCTTCTACCAATATTTTATTTCACCATTCAGAAAACTGAGCATCAAAGTAAAACAAATTATCTTTGTTATGCTGGTATACTGTGCACCTTTTCTCATACGTCCAGAGGATAGTATTATTGCTGTGATATAAGAAATATAAACCACTATCCATGCATGATGGATATAACCCACAAGACTGATCTGAGGCACAAAGAGTCTTTCACGGCATGTACCAGGTATTACAGGCCCACTTGTACCTTCATATGCTTTTGTGTGTCTTCTTAGACATGTAGTCCTTGAACTATCTGCTATTACTTTCTACTTTGCCCTTATACTATTTAAGAACTTTCTCTTCCATACAACACTGCCCACAGCATTCAGTTTCCATGAATCCGTATCAATGCCGATATCATCCACAACATATGTGCACATGTCTTTGTACATATGTAGAAGTCGACACATCGTTTCCCAGACCGGAATTCTCCATCAAATAGATCGTGTATTATAATTCATCCGTCTAGTGTGTCATAACTATCGGAGTCTGCGCAGACCTTAGTAAAGACAAGAACTGTGATATTGACTGTTATTTTCAATACATCATTTTACTTGTCCTGCCACCTAACTCCAATAATTCTACGTAAGCATCGCATGGGAAATATTTCCTATTGCATATAGGCTCATCATCTTTCACTGCCATAGAGGAGGATACTGAAGACACACGCCCAGTAAACCTAGAGATTAGTATTTATAGTTAATTGAAAGTTGGTATCATGTATCAACATATCAGATACATTATTTTCCTTCGCATAAATATATCATTATCTTCGTCATCGTCATCAGCACCATGTGCCTGTCGGGTGATTTAGGCGATCATTGATCACGACATTCTATCTACAGCAATGTGTATTAGTTCTTACTGCTAACTTTCTACCATGCCACAATGTAAAACTATCCAGCATCTTTTTTTCTTTGCCGTCCTCTAATTCTCTCTCTATGTGACGTGTCCAGTGCAGAACGTTGTCTACTGTCACTTTGTAAGCCTCACGGTTCTGTGTGAGCTGCTCAGCTTCTTGTCATGTTCAGAAGGACTTCAATGTCTTGTTTCTATCGTAGTCTAGGTCTGCCTCTCATTCTCTTTCCTGGAATTTTCACCTCCATGATTAATCTTTCCAAACCATTGTGTCTTTTTATATATCCGAAATATCTACGCTTGCGTTTTTTGATAGTTTTGATGAGCCAGTCTTCTTGTATGTTCAGATCTTTGCGGGCAGCTGCTTTAGTTCTTTTTTTTCTGTCCATGATATTCTTAGGACCTTTCTATAGCATTTCATTTCGATTGCACATCATTTCTTTTCCATTGTCGATGTCATTGACCTCGTCTCAACAGTATGTTGCCACTGGGAAGATCTAGCTTCTTAGTAGTTGTAACTTTGTTTTTCTTTTTGCTCCTTGTCATAGATTTTTCATATATAATGTTTTTTGTAGTGCCATTGCTAATGTATTTCTTATCTCTGCCGAACAATTTTATGTGGTGTTGACTCTAGATATTCAAAGTTGTTTACATTTTCTAGTTGCTCTTTGTCA
Source organism: Meghimatium bilineatum (assembly GCA_034231615.1). NCBI lineage: Eukaryota > Metazoa > Mollusca > Gastropoda > Stylommatophora > Philomycidae > Meghimatium > Meghimatium bilineatum. The sequence continues at coordinate 74,676,141 of CM067322.1, forward strand.
ATGACTATTTTAGGAGTATTTTCATCTCTGCTTACATGCATTATTTTTGTCTTATTTGTATTGAGGAAAAGGTTTTGTGCCTCGCTATGATGTTTGACTGACATAATCATTCATTCTATACCTGTGGGGCTCCTTGACAAGGCCGGTCCTAACAATTTCGGGGCCCTATGCGAAACGGATTGCGCGGGGCCCAGTCTGGGTAGGGATAAGGATAATAAGTAAAAATTAAGATTTTGTATTAGAAAATAAATTAGCGCGGGGCCTATGAAAGTGCGGGGCCCACTGCGGCCGCATAGGTTGCAGTGGCCTAAGGTCGGCCCTGCTCCTTGATATTAGTGTGGTGTCATCTGCATACCCAATTTCTGGGATTTCGTGTCCTCCTATTGTGGGGTTGAAACTGTTCATAACCGTGGGTCTTCTCGAACATACCGCATGATATTTTCTTCATAAATGTTTAACCGGTGTGGTGAGAGGATGCATCTCTACTCCTTTTTGGGCCTGAAACCAGTCAGATGTTTCTCCGTCGAGACGAACACAAGCCTGTTGTTTCTGATAAAGCATTTTAACTCAATTCATACGTAAGCCCGTTATAACGGGACAGAGACGGCACCCATTCAGGACGTAAGCCCGTTATAATGGGACTCCATATATACCCTCCAAATTGCCTTGTTTTGTTTGTAAATGACACGTACTATTGTTCTTACAATTCTTATATTGTTATATTGTATAAGAATTTCACATTCAATTATCTTTCTTTTGATACCTTATATGACTTTCCATAGCTAATACTTTGTCTTCAGGAAGCTAGCGCCTGAATCATGATGGGATCTAAATAAAATTAGCCTAAAATTAATTACGTCTAAACCCCGGGTATAATTACGTGTTGAACGAGTTAAAGAAACAATATGATATAGTGTTGGAAGCCCATGTTTGCCATTATGTTCCATAATTTTCTGGTGTGTTACTCAGTCAAACGTCTTGGAGTAGTCAATGAAACAAGTGTATATGTCTGCATTGAACTCTCTGCATTTCTCTATTATATTTCTCATGTTGAATATTTGATCCCTGGTGTCTCTATTCTGTCTAAAACCTCTGTTTTTCTTCCCCTCAATTTTTCCTGTTGTTAATTATATTCCAAACATACCTATCGGCGCATATACCGATATATATATATATATATATATATATATATATATATATATATATATATATATATATATATATATATATATACAAGATTGTGAGGTCGTGTAGAGGAGAGTTTTTATTGCATGCATGAATGGGAATATTGGGAGAGGGATATGTAAAAGGCAATCTTCGTAAAAGTCGATAAATAGTCGCCGTAATGGTGGGTCATGCCACGCGGCAATATGGTACATATTGGTTAATGGGATATCAAGCCTATTGGCTGTCATACAAAGTATAATCATAGTGATCAATGAAAATCACGAGAAAAGTGTCAAATGAGTCATTAAGAAATATTGATTTTCCATCAGCCAAGTAGGTCTTATAATGTATATGGCCATGTCCTACCTCAGATTTGAGAAACACTGTTCTACAGCTTTTATTCTTCACGGTGAAGAATCACTAGAAAGTACAGCATAATTTGCGTGACCAATCTGATCCAAATATTTCAGTTGTTACCTCTAATCTTCTGAGATCTACGTCTTTTTATATACCCGTGGGAATGATCATTGAGATTTTGACCTTGTATACATCATAAGCTGAATTGTTCAGGGATGTTTTTCTCAGGTTGAATGACAAATTAGTCAGGCGTGAACAACAATTTTCTCATCTAGTGGAGCGTGCGGCGAACTCTGAACTGGTGAATTGCTTGAAAACTTTACAACTTCATGGATGAATTTTTAAAATAAGATTAAAGCAGATACTTCAGGATATATTGATGTCAAATGAACATCGTCATCCATGCTTATCCTTCTCCAATCAACAGATGGCTCCAACTGTTGTATGCTTCTGAAATTTATTTAGACAGTCTTTATCGAGAGAGTATGAGGGTCTGTTTTGGTTCATTCAAAAGTTGAGAATAAATATACATCATACAGCTAGTGTGTTCTTGTACGGGTTTCGGGGTCAGATAGCAGGGAAACAGGATGAGGACATCTGCATTATATAGAGAAATTGTTCTCAATGTGTGCCATATAGCCACGGCGAAGACAACTTGGAAATTGAGAGGACTCGACCTGCCTGGAGATGCCACAGAAAGTTCGGACCTTATTTAATAACATATATAAACATATATTAGGTTCCCAGGGAGTTGACTGGAAAAAAAAATTAGCATAAAGGGGTCGTGGTGAAAAAAATATGTTGATATACACTAATATACGACATTCGAATAATCATCATCGTGTGCTCATGTGTGTGTGGTGTGTAAGCTGCGCGTGTGTGTGTCTGTGTTTGTGGGTCGTGCTGGATCAATGTTCCAGGGTGGTGTTGGATAAATGTTGTTCACTGACTCTATACAAGGGATATCATTGGGGGGGGGGGGGATAATGTTACTGGCCAATTTAGTAAAAACGGTTTGTGTCAGATTGCTGGAAGTCGGTTCCTCATGAACGTATCAGGTTCGAAACTTGTGTAGCCCCTTCTTTTAACACATAATTCCTCATATGTTCCTACTTAACTTACATATCCATTGTATATTTAAAACTACATTACCGCCTGTGTGGTGCCAAGGCTCGAAAGGGGAGCCAAGAATAGGAACACTGTTTACCTTCCACGCATGTCGTAAAAGGCACCTAAGGATGTTATGGGATGGAGTTGGCTGTTCCATCCCATATAGGGTAAGTGACCCAAAGCCATGCTGAAGTCGGATGTGTCCGGCCGAAAGGCGCACATATCGCAGCAATACTGTAAACCATGACACACCGCATTCCGTTCTCCGGACTACATCCTGCTAATCTGCAGGAGTTTGAGAACGAACCAGAAGAAGAAAAAGAAGAAAACTACATTACTAGTTGTGAACATGTTGTTTGTGCTCTAGTACTTGACCTGCTGTTGCTAAACCTGTTGTTGTTGTTGCAAGACTTGTTTTTTCTTGTTGTAATTTGTCAAAGTATTTTAAAGTTGTTTGAATTCCAATGTAACATTTGCGTTCTTCATCTTCTGCGTTCAATCTCAAACGCCTGCAGATTGTTTGGATGCGGTCCGGAGAACATAATGTGTTGTGCCATGGTTTACAGCGCAGCTGTGATATTTGCGTCTTTCGGCATGACACATCCGACTTCAGCATGGCTTCTGCGGTCACTTTGACCATCAACTACACCCCCCAAATCTCCTTAGTAGAACATATTCTACGACATGCGTGGCCGATAACGGTATTTCTATTCTATTTCTGCCCCTCGAGTGTCGGCAACACGGGCAACATTTGTGTAAACATAAGGGTTGTGAAAAGCGAGCAAGCCAAAGGAGACAAAATTCAAATAATTTGAAAATATTTTTATCAAATAATCATTAGATAATATCTGTGAACAATTCAAACCAAGCAAGTAAATAAGAGAGCACAAACAGCAGTATTGTCTGTTTGAAATATTTAGAAGGAAACAATCGTCGTGTGATGCAGGGGTACGGTAGGCGAGCACACCATTGTGACATTGTTACCTGTTATATAATAATCATAGAAGACCATTAACCCGTCCGTGTCGTAGGAGTGTTACACTGGAGGCAATCAACACAAACAACCACCCAAACATCTCTATTCTCAACCATCGGAGGAGTGTAGAAAAATCACGCCCTGGCCATTCCTTGATGTTATCACTCCAGAATTTTCGTATCTCCACTTCTCATTGAACCCTAACTGTACACTGCAAAATAATTTTAGAAAGTGGGTCGTGTCTCGTTACATGTTCCAAAACAAACAAGTTTACACCGTTACACCACTGTCAAAAATGTTTCTTGATTTCCTGCAGTTTTCTTTATTTGCCGCCGGTCGACTATATTGTGTGTTCTATATGTTGTTTGTCCATCACAAGTGATGATGACCATGTGTTACATCCACTTTTCAAAATTCAATTAGAGTTATGTCCTTGATTATGAGTTCGTAGATGGCTAATGAGCCATATTCGAGCTGTAATGGCCTTGGGCAGTTTGGATATGGAATGACGACTGTAGACGGATCTTGGTATATCCGTGACTTTCTAGCTGCTCTCCGCTGTTGAGCTGCTGCATTTCTCTTCTTTTCACAAGATGATGCACCCTTTTTTATTTGGTGGGACCATTCCAGGAATCGAATGCGTACTCAGCTGTAACGTTCACATGGCACTCTACTAGAAATCTCTCCACTGAAATACTACTCGAATAAATTTGACTACTGATTAAGAACGTCCTGAACTAAGAAACTAGAGCCAAATCTTATCTTACTTATATGTTACCCCCTGGACCATTTATCACGTGAGTGGGGTCTTTTTTTCACTCAAGATGGTCAAGTCTCTTGTTTTGCACGTTCCTAGACCATCCTATTAACTATCATAGAGGCACTCACTGACCATACAAATGTCCAGGTAGTGTCTTTGCATAAGAGACTACGTTGATCTTGTGACACTTCCGAGTCCAGCCTATCTTTGTTATTTTACTTTTCTAGTTTGTGGAAACACAATAATTTGAACAATAAAGGTGTTATTTTCACAGCCTTAGTTACTCCATATCTCTCCACGGTATGTTTGTATACAAGATATCATACTTCCATCTTATGTTTGCATAAAACATATCACATCTCCATCTTATGTTTGCATAAAACATGCCATACCTCCTAGGGAATTGCCATAAATTATTTAAACTATTTTTCTGTTACTATTATTTTTTTCTACTTCTTGGCTGTGTATGGATGTTTTGTACATATATATTTTGTCTGGGAATATTTTGTCTTTGGAATATTTTGTCTTGGAAAATTTTGTCTTGGCATATTTGGTTAGAGAATATATTGCAATTGGGATATTGTGTCCGGTATATTTGTCCAGTATATTTTATCTGGAAATATTTTGTCATGTCATAACTGTTAAACTATGTATCCTTCAAAATTAATAATTATTTTCCTTTTTTTGTGCTTGTCAATTTCCGTTCAACTATAAGTTCTAACAAACTATGTGTATAAATAAAAATAGGCCTTGTCTATTTATTTTTGTGAGAAATGTTGTCACTCCTTTTTTCAATCTTTGTTTTTATATTCATGAAATACTACACTTGTGGATGTTGAAGCCCAAAAGTCTACCGCATAGGCTACATACTCGACGTTCTTCAGTAATATTAGCCTGTCTTGACACTTCAGACTTCGTAGACTAGATATTTTGTCTTGATCTGACATGAACAAGAAAACAGAATCACAGAAGTCACAAAACGAAAACAAAATTCTAAATGTTACCCTCAAAATACATAAGCTTTTACGCGAATGTGATAACACAGTAAAACTAGCCTTTATTGTTCCATTCACACCTCCAAGTCGCATACACCACAAAAGAAACGGGTAAAATGATTCAAGGAAGGTGATACCAGATCCTCAGGGACACCAATGAATTGCCTGAGCGAGTTAATATTTTTAAAAATTACCTTGCGCTTGATAAGGATCTGATACGTGTGTATGAGTGTGGCGTTTTATTCAGGTAGATATTTTTTTCTTTCATAGAATGAAATTTGTGTGTCTTCGAGAAAACTTCTGGTAAGGTATAACTGGTCATAAGAAGTAAGATGTTTGTGAAATGTGAACATAAGAAGTAAGATGTTTGTGAAGTGTGAACATAGGAAGTAAGATGTGAAATGTGAACAAAAGAAGTAAGATGTTGTGAAATGTGAACATAAGCAGTAAGATGTTGTGAAATGTGAACATAAGAAGTAAGATGTTGTGAAATGTGAACATAAGAAGTAAGATGTTTGTGAAATGTGAACATAAGAAGTAAGATGTTTGTGAACATCGAGATAAGCACGACAATATAAAACATTGTAGAGAACTGGATGCGACATTGGATAACATGAAATCTGAAGACTTCTTATTCTTCTTTCTCTGCGTTCGTTCTGAAACTCCTACACATTAGCAGGATCTAGTCGGGAGAACGAAATGTGATGCGTCATAGTTTATAGGATTGCTGCAATATCTACGCCTTTCAGCCTGTCACATCAGATTTCAGCATGACTTTGGGTCACTTTGACACTATATGGGATGTGACAGCCAACACAACTCCATAACCTACGTAATCGCCTCTTACGATATGCATGGAAGGTAAACAGTGTTGTTATTCTGACTCCCTTCTCGGGTCCCGGTAACACATGGACAAGAATATATTATAATCTCTGTTAAAATAGTTTGTATGAAACTCCATTTAATATTCGAATAACTCGTGCTCAAATGAACACTGATTTTTATATGAGATCTTAGATTTCAATGTCCCATGGTTTTGTTTTGTGTTTGAGCTACTGTAGAATTATGTTGTCCATAAAGTGTGTATTGTAATTTTAAAATTGAATGACATTTATGATTTTACGAGCATCGATAGTTGACTATTTTCACTTATCACTTATTATCTAGAATCTTGTCACTTATTATAATGTACTCACCTTTTATCGCAATGAAAACATATATATGATTGCTGTGATATTTGATATTTTCCTTATTTAAATCGTATATAATTATTCTTTGGATATGCAAGAGTGTGGAGGTGTCATACTAAAAACGTGAACGCGTGTATTATTACGCGTCGTGATATCAAATGAACAACATTAACTATCTAATGAGTATGTTTCCTCTTGTGGTATATTCCGCAAATGAGAGATTTTCAAACATGTTAATTTTAACCAAAAAATGTTACGTTGGGACACATTATGACTACTTAGTTGTTTAGAATATTTCGTGAATTATGTCAAATGACTGTCCAATAACTTTTAAATAGTGGCAAACGTTTTGTAATGCACTATAACAATATTTCTTCGCAAACTAAACGGCGACACAACCCATTTCAATTCTCTGGACTACATACATCCTGCTGGAAATCTGATGTTGTCTTGCTGCAAGAGAGACCATTGTTTTGCTGCTGAAGAAGAAGAATTAAAGTGAGAACGACGTATCACATATACAGTAGTTCTGGAAATAATTCAGAATTGTACATCAGCACAAAAACGTAAAATGTTAGAGAGTCGACTGTAACGGTATTTAGTTAACGTTCACTTATACCCATATTTAATTGCTAGCTAGTGAACTATGCTGGCACGAAATAATAAATCATGAAACCTAGTAATGTTGGTTGGTTGGTGAGTAGTGGATTAACATCTTTTGGTGAGTAGTGGATTAATCTCTTGTGGTGAGGCACGTCTCTTTTAGTTATTGAACTATTGACATGATATTGTTTTGGTTATATCAGGGCGCATAACTATATACAAATAACGGAGGTTATGAAGATATAAGTTAATGACGTTGCTGCAGTTCTCCTAGATTTTGTAGATTATACTTTCAACTAAAGTTGTGGGATCTGATTCTCAGTATGTGCCTTGGAAGATTCGAAATGGAGATATCGATTTGAGTAGATGAAGTCTAATGTTAATTTCAACCCCGTAAATATGACATGGATATACTACCCTGCAACTGATGGTGCTCGCAGCAATGAGAGAGTAAACAGTCTAACATACAACTCATAAATAGCTGGTTAATTAAAGATAGATATGGGAAACACTCTGAAGCTGCTTAGTAAGGGCCTGCTGGATATGGGCACTGCGATTCATAAGCGGGAGGTCTGAAGTTTCTACTAGCGGGCCATCAACCCATCCTCCAATATAAAAATCCTAGTAGATTACTTGCTTAAATAGTATTGCTTTCCTAATATAAAAGTAACACATTAGTACTACGATTGTAGGTTTCTTTCTGTTAGGACGACATTTCTACTCAAAACATTGCACAGCGCTGACAGTTGGAGTTTTCCTGGTAAGAAATGTAGTACAGAAGAAATCTACACATTGCACAAAAGATAACACAATCTACATTATTCATCATTTCTTGGAATCTAAATAAATAAACAGCCATGAACAAGCGGCGGATGCCACATTTTCCATGGAATATAAATACTATAAATAAATAAACATACGTGGATAATGCCATGGGTGATACATTCTCCTTGGACTCAAACATACCGACATGCATAATGAGACAGACGACACATTGATGATTCTATTGAGGGAACTCTGTATTAATTAGTGGAAAAGAAGAATTTGAAACCATCTAAAAGACTGAAGAGGAAATATTTTTAAACAAAAATTCACGATAAACATCAGTATCCATAAATTGTGTCATCTGCTGGGTCAGAGAGTTGAGATTGCCAGGAGTTCCTTGATGTTGGTTTATAAACAAAAGGAAAGTTAGTTTTCATAAAAACCATCGACACTCAAAAGTTGGACAGAGTGAATTTTAATTTACCAATTATCTTTATCTGTCGCTGTCGAAACATTTAAGAAAATTATTTCCAGTTTTTAAATCTTCTTCTCTTTGATATTTCATTCCCCCCCCCCTGCCCTTCTCATATGGTACTGCATGTGTATTTCCGTGTATTCTAAGTGTAGTTTTTTCTTTCTGATGAAGGATTTTAGCCGAAATGTCGTTTGTCGTTGTGTTCCCCTGCTAGTATATCGTCTTTACTATTACACTTATATATGTACTTCTGCGTTCTTACTCAAACTTCCGCAAATTAACGAATATACCCGTAGTTCGGAGAATGTAATGCGCTGTGTCATGATTTACAGAATAACTGCGATATTTTCGCCTTTCGATTTACACATCCGACTGCAGTATGACTTCTTGGTTACTTGACCCTCTATGAAATAGGACAGCTAACTTTACCTTCAAAACCTACTTAAACGCCTGTTACGATGTGCATGGCAGGAACAGTATCACTTTTCTTTCTTTCCGTTTCGTACTCGGACAACACACATGCATATAAGTACTTATTACAGGCGATACTTAATACTTTCACGACAAAAATCAGAAATTACAAGAATTTTTATGAGTAAAGATACAAATTTTATATATTCAATTAAAATAGATTAGAGACAAATAAACATGATAATGCTGAGCACAAGACACTCAATTGGTAATATATCATATTCAGGACGTAACCGTGACTCAGCATTTTTTGGCTGTGATGATTTTCTAGACAATATGAATACGTTAAGTAGTTAGCCAGTGTTGTGCAACGGTTCGAATGCACAAATTCTTGTGGCCGGATTCGACTCAGTACCTTGACCGTCACTAGACGCGTATTTTCCCCACACCGCCACAGAGTAGGATAGAAGACACTAGAGCTGCTGAAATCAAAGCCAAGAGCACACATCTGCAACCAAGTAGAAATAACTGCACAGAAAACGAGAGTACGGTTAGAGATTCAATAAAGACTGACAAGCAAGGTTCCGCATCCAGAGTTTAGTCGCGGAAACACAGGCTAAACATTGATTAAAAATAACATTATAAACAATATAGATATTCGACTTTTCGGTAACTGAATTTTCGTCAAAAATAAAGATTAAAAACGAAGACAACGAAACAATTTCACACAAATATCATCAAACAGAAAATTGAAAATGAATTATATTAAAAAGACACCGATCGTGATATTTTAGCATATAAGAAACAAATGATATATGGGATACTAATCCGTTGTTAATATAAACTTTATTAGAGTCTCATGTCACCTCAAGTTAATGTATATAGAGGTGATTCGTATTACGAATGCATTTTCTAAGACATAGAAAATATAAACCTAAGTATCACTCACCAGATACTAAATTATGCTTTCTGCATATTATGACCATCATTATTTTACTTTTCTTTCAATAACCGAATGTTCTCCAATCTCTTCATGAACAGATTAGCAGCAATGCAGGAAAGCTGCAACACCGATCATGGTACCCAATGCAACTTATCTTTCTCTGTGTATCTGTCACGTATAAAAACAAGATAGGTAATAATGATAAACCGAAGATCGTTTTCTAAGATTATACTTAAAGTTAAATTAATATTGATGCTCACGCCCTGATATAACCAAGATGAACTCGTGCTCATAATTTAATGACATACACTAACAGACACAACTGCTTAGAAAGAAAAATAATGGAGGGCAGAGCACCTGAGAGGAGGAGAAAGAGCAGACCAAGAAGACGTTGCATTGACGACATTAAGGATAACATGAAAACGTCGTTGGAAAATGCAAGCCACATCGCCAAAGACAGAGAAGGGTTCAGGGAGTTCATTGGGAATCAACGTTCTGGAGAGAATACGTCACATGACACACTTAATAGATGCTTAAATTCTCTGTCCACCATGAAACCATACACATAAATCTACTTCGAAAAAACTGCGTTGAAAAGACGTAGAGGATTGACTTCATTGTAAGTCTACTTGTGTTACTTCATATACACGTTGTCCCTCTCAACGAAACGGTACGATTTCTTCTGAGAATACCACTCATAGAACGTAACTCCGTAGCTTCAAGGGGTAACCCACAGATTGCCATCGGGACTCAAACCCACCACCTATTGAGCACAAAAGACCGACTTAACCACTACGATAATGTGATTAACACAAAAATATACTACGAAAAATAACCAGCTTCAGTAACCAACATGCGGTCAAGAACTAACACTTGTTCTTACAATATGTACTCTACTTAACAAATTGACATCTTTTGTACTTCCAACTACCTTCAATCTCCGTTTACGAGATGCTTGGTTGAGTACAGCGGTTCTAATGTTCATTATTTTATCTGGGAATAGGATTCACGTGGGCATGTCGCAATAACGGATGCAATAGAGTGCATTTCTTTCCCTTTTATCAGGAATTGATTTATAACTGTACACTCAAAGTTATGTCATTTCATGATTATTACAATAAAACATGTCTGAGGCTGGCTGTTATCTTTCAATACTACTATATGGCTCATTTATTTCATAGCCGAACTTGTTGATGATGCATTGCTGAAAACCTTTATTAAGATTACTAATCCACCTCTTGCAACTTGGTCATTTGGAACGAGAGTATTGTTTCAAAGAATACGGATGTTTTTGTTCTATTCGTTAAAGATATATGATTCCGTGTGACAGACACACTTTGGCGTTACGACGTGCTCCATTTAAATTATTGAAATCCGTTCTGGAAGAGAAATGAAGTTAAACACCTTTTCTAGCAGTTTCTTGATATCGCAGTTGTCATCTCTTCAATTTATGTTTGTGTTGCTATCGCTGTGATCATCAATGAATGTATTTCCAAGATCGTGCAATTGATAACAGATTTCTGTTTCTGGCTGCTTTGTGAAAACAAATTGTACAGAGTAAACTTTTTAATGAATTTTTATTTGTGTGGAATCATTTCACTGTTCTATTATTTTCAATTTTACTGTAAACGTTTGTTTTACAAGTGTTTAAAATATCAAATAGTTTAATTTTATTTATATTTAGTTGAAAATCAGAGAAGATCTGACGATTAGGTGTAAGCTATAGTAACGCTACAAATATTAAGATTTGTGTTAAAATTGGGTTGAAATTTAAGAGATCTCCTTCTTTGGCGTAGTGGTTAAGCTATTTATCTTGTGTTAAAGGGGTCGTGGGTTCGATCCGTAGGTCTGACGGACATTTATCCCAAAAGGCCCAATCGTGCCAAATTGATATTTATAGCGGTTCTCAAGCTCGTGTCCGGTCCAGTCATCTGAAAAGCATGACTTAATGGCAGTCAATTGAATATCGTGTGCCGATGGCCCGTGCAAGTTAAGTAGTCAGCAGCAGGAGTACCAGCTGGTATTTTATGTTGTAAACATCTTCACAGAAAACGCTTTCTAACCTATTCTGGCTCACATATATATGTCATGGTGCACGGCGCGCAGATGATACACAAGTGGAGATAACGTTACGAGACACACATGTCAAACTCTCTGTAATGGTGAAGGTGACTTGACGGGTCTGGGTGACATAGGCACAAATATAGCATTTACTTCGTATTCAGCTGATGGTGAAAAATGATTAGGAACGTCATGCTTGGGATGACTCCGGATCAATATATCCCTGAAGTTCTAGTCACGTCTGTAATGAACACAGAGGTGTCACAGAACGATCATTTGTCTTGGTGTTCGACTGAAGAAGAGGAAAGTGTCAGGATAGGATATGAGTGACAGCAGAGCTTTGGTGGTGGCAGGTGAGAACACGATTAGCCCTGTCCATAGAGGAAGACATCCGAGTGTTCTTGAGGGGATACGTGCTTGAATGTTAATAGTAGCCTTCTTGCTTGTTGTATTTTTTTGTTAATATGTTCTTGATAAACGCATTATGGTCGAAACGTCAATTTGTATGTGCTATTATGTGTGATTCCAGTGATTAGAAAAAATTTTTGTTTTTTGTCCTGTTCCAAATTTCGCCAAATGAATTTCAGTTTTGCTGACGTGAATACATATTATTAATTAGGCTAGATTTAATATATGTTATGTTTTTTACACTTTATACTAAAAAATAAAAAAAAAAACAGTTCTCAGACACATGCATAAATCAGACATTGACATTTGATGAAAGTTCACGAGCCTATATACCGCTGGATCAGCAACAACCATAATAACTAGTCTATTCAGTAATCTTTCGATATTCCTGTTGTATATTTATAAAAATGTCTCCGCACCTGTTTCTCAGAATTTTTTTAAGTGATTATAATATTATAATTGTATTGTGGCAAAAGGAAAATGCATGCACAGAAAATATTTATATAGAATTGTAATTCATGAAAATAGTTATATTGTGGTATGTCATAAAGTCGCGTTTTAGCGTGTGACGAAGCGATAAATTTAAATGAACTTGATAATGAAGTTATGACGATGATCTTTGCGTGTTTACTGTAAAGTATATAAGTGATCGGATATATCACTATTGATATATCATTCATTATTGTGGCACTGCATTATATAGTTGAATTCTCACAGTGGAAGGTTTTATCAGTCGAAGTTAAAACCCACAGTCTATTCCATATGGATAGCTTGTATTGTTGAATCAGACAACAGTGGTATTACATTACAGCTGGGAATCATACTTGGAGAGGCAGTAGCCATTTAAAACGTATTCGACCCCAGCAATTACCTACGTATAGGCACTGCTATCATCGGAACGAAACAGTAAAACACTCCTTATGGACTGCCCTATCCTCTCAACTTTCACCTCGTTCACTGTATAAATAGCCAAGTGAATTTCAGAAGAAATGCACCTCTTTAAAAAAAATATTAGTGACCTGTCAAGAGCAAAACTACTCAGCAGCAATTGAACATAGATAACATAAGCAATAGATGCATATGCCGTTAATAAATAATTTCCAACTCAAACATATCCATCCAACACATTTATCAACGAGGAATAAAAGCTAATGAACAAATTTTTTTTAATATGCGCCCATATCCGATATATTTTTCAACTGTGTAGGCTAATGTAATCAATACATTTTTTTCTATGCGCCCGTATCCAAAACTGTTATCACAGGGGGATGCAAATATAATCAGTACATTCTTTCTATGCGCTCATATTCGACGAATTTATTAATGAGGGGCGCTAATGTAATCAATACATTCTTTCTATGCGCCCATATCCGATCAATTTATCAGGAAGAATTGCAAATGTAATCAATATATTTTCTATACACCCAAATCCAACACATTTATCAACGAGGTGTGCATAAGTAAGCAATACATTTTTCGAATCTACAATTTCTGATACATTTATAGCATGTGGAGTGCAAACGTAAACAATAAATTCTTTCCAAGTGACTATCCAATTCATTTATCGGCGAGATGCATAAATGCAAGCCATTAGAAACGGGAATGGGTTGTATTGTTCAACCCTCCCCCCATTTTTAAAAGAAAATAGATGATGTTGTTTCTCCCTCGCAAGCGAAGATGAGCATGGGATGAACAACAATAAACATATGTGACGAAAAATCATGAGGAAGAAAACGTTGGTGTTTGTCTATTTGGTATAGGCTTGTGAGTTCGTAGATGTCCGAGGAGTTCGATTCGTGTTATGAAAGATCTACTGCAGTGCGTGCATGAATGTAGTGTCCCGGGTAGAAGAGTTTTCAGATCTTTCCTTCCGGCCGGTTCTGTCTCTTGTAGATAGCCTGCTAGGATCTACGTGAGAAAATATTAGACAGTTTAACAACCTGGCACGGCAGATAAACAACAACGATCTTGATACATAATTCCGGTGATAGAGAGCTGACAATATTAGACAGTTTAACAACCTGGCACGGCAGATAAACAACAACGATCTTGATACATAATGCCGGTGATAGAGAGCTGACAATATTAGACAGTTTAACAACCTGGCACGGCAGGTAAATAACAACAATCTTGATACATAATGCAGGTTATAGAGAGCTGGGGAGAGCCATGATAGCCTACGCCAGCCGGAATGACCCCTAATGAATGAATGAATCAATGAATGAATTAATAAATGTCTCCCAGAAAATGTTTCTATCTACTCTGTCGAATGCCTTTTCCTGTCCTACAAATACTTCTTTTTGATACCTAAATGTAGCATACATAATGGTCACAGTAAATCTACAGACTGTCATTCGATATTACAATTCTTTGGGGGTGCAAAGGGAACGCATTGCTCTAGGCGGAACCAGGGTTAGCAGATAACCAAGATCCCAAATGTACCTCCACGCGATGTACCCTGGAAACGGAAATACAGCAGCTCGAGCTGATTCTGGCCAAATCATTTGGGGATCGTGTCCGAGAATGTGGAGGTAGCAGATGGAAAGAGATTTGACTGCACAAGAGACAGACAATATCTCCGACACCACCAGCATCACCACATATAGTGACACTGTCGACATACAGTGAAGCTAGTCAGTGCAGTCCGAACATTGGAGGGGCGGCCAATGTAAAATGCACGTAAAGGTGATGCATGGCGAGAGACAAATAGATTTCATACCGAGTACAATGAAACAATGAAAGGGCAGAACAGCGCTAGAGGGCAGCGTGAACTGCAAATAGAAAGTGAAAAGTCCCTAGGAAAGGGGACCTACAAGCTCCGTCAGTTCGAGAGGAGCTTCTAGTTACCTGTGTTCCTTACAGGCAGAGACCCATACCCATTCATTGGCGTTTGGTAAAGCAAGAAGACCTAATCCAACTCTAATGTCGAGCCTTCCTAAACTGGAAATATTCTCGCGAAGAGAAAGGGTTCTGTACCCGATGGGCTTAGGCAAGAAAGGGACAACGATGGTAGTCCTGGCCCAACTCTACTGTCAAGGTTTCCTATACCGGAAGTACACTTGCAGAGAGAAAGGGTTCCGTACCCGATGGGCTCAGGCACAAAAGGGACAACGATTTAGCCCTGGCCCAACTCTACTGTCAGGTTTTCCTACACCGGAAATACACTTGAAGAGAGAAAGGGTTCAGTACCTGATGGGTTCAGGCGCTATTGGTACAAGGACGCTCAGCTCGAGAACGCCTTGCTCTCAAACGCGTGGTGTGAGACTCGAACTTGGACAAGGTGTACACGATGTCGGTGAATGACACCTCGGCTAAGGGCGAAAGAGCCAGGGTCCAACTCCTCTATTGAGTTCATCCCCTAAGGAACCAGGCTTACGGATGAGAAACGGTTCAGTACCCAATGGGCACAGGCACAGCACGCCCAATTACACGAGGCAAGTTCATAGACAGTGGAACACCTCGTGCGAGTCAGACGAGAGCAAAAATCGTCTGGGCGAAGAGTCGCCACTGCGCGTGCCTGGAGACAGATATAGAGGCTGTCACAGGCTAAGGGTAGCCCACCCGAATTGTCAAGGCATGCCGAAATCGGATGTGCTAGGCCTACAAGGCGCATAAAGGTGGCACAACGTAATCAAGCTCCCGCCGGAAATCGCACGGATATCTATGATGGTTACAATGGAGCGAACAAAACAAACAACAATTCTTTGTTTTTGTTTTAACTGCAAGAGGCTCGGAAACTGATATAATTCAGGACTTCCTATATTGCGTTAGAAATGAGTTAACTTTGAAACAAATGTACAGATGACAGATTGTGCCTGTTAATAAATTAGCGGTCATTGTAACAGTCTTGTGACTTTGACACATATTCGCAATGCGACTCAAAGTGATTATAAGTAACATCTCTAGGAAAATTGTAATCCGACAGGTGAAAATTTAAACGAGGAAATAGATATTGCTAATCACGGTAATATTTACCAATAAAACCACGAGAAGAGTCAAATGCGTCATTTTGGAAAGCGGTTTCATATATATATATAGACAGTGTGGTAAGGCAGACAGACAGACAGGCAGACAGAGTGTGACAGGCAGACAGACGCATATATATATATATATATAAAATCCCACATAGAAAAACCCCACAGAAAAAAACACGAAAATCAACGCTTCTATCAAAAGGTTTATATCAAGAACAGAATATAGCACACGACAAGTAAAAAAGCGGCAATACCCACGATCACATAATCGATTTATCATTTGAATTGATTGTGTCATTGTTTACACAGCAGCTGCAATATATGCGTCTGTCTGCCTGTCACACTCACTTTCATCATGTCATTTGTGTGGTCACATTTACATTCATAGTAAAATATAAAGTCACACAGAAGTTTTATCGTGGACAAACACAAACTAGGAATGAAAATCCAGATCCCACTCAATGAAATCGATCTTAATGTTAATAATTCATGGTATTTGACCGAGAATAAATGACAACCGTTGCTATTGAATGAGATGAACATAAATAATGCTAGAAGATTGTTATATTGAGATCTTGTTGTTAGTTCCTGTTAGTATAGTAGGAAGAAAAAAACGTATGCAACCATTGGGACAAGCCAATGTTGAGTAAATAATATCACACAAGCTTATTAAAAATAGATAATCTGACTGTGGTCCTTTCATATATATATAAGATCTGTTCACTAATCTAAAAACAGCCTTCTAAAAATCATGCATTTGACTTTTTTCGTGATTTTCATTGGGCACTAAGTTAATACATTGTGTTGGCAGCCAATGAAAATAACGGTAATATCAAGTGAGTCATGTTAGAAGCTGTTTTACTAGTAGACAACAGATCTTTATGTCTGTCGTCAGGGTCTGTCTTTCTTTCTATTTGGAGTTATTCTTTCTTTCAATAGATCGTGTCTCTTGTCAAATACAGTCATATAGACTCTAATCTGCCGGCCTGTTTGAGGCCTTAATTCCATTTGCCGGTTTATAATCATCCTTCTAAAGTGACGTTATTAAACTTGTTCATGATTTTCATTTGCTGTCGACACAAAATAACAAATGAATATCACGGGAAAAATCAAATTGCGACATTTTAGAAGGGTGATTCCCAATGAGTCAATTCGAGTAAATAGTCTTATACTTGGTCAATTATGCAGTCCTGCTTACTCATCGGGATTCATTCTTTTTTAATGACGAATTTGACTTTTCTTCCCGTGATTTTCATTTGCTCTTTATGCCGAGTCTATGAAAATCACTGTAAGAGTCAAATGACTCATATTAGAATGATGATTCTCAATGTATCTCACAGGCCATATATTGTTTATGATCACGGTATAACTGTTGAGCGACATGAATAGATGATGCATATACGCATTGACCATCGTGTGCGTGTTCTCTTTCAGCAAATAATTATGTTTTGTGATTCTTTATGGATTAGACATGGTCACGATCTTTGGTTCGACGTATGATTGTCTGAAATGTCAGCAGAAATTTCTTCCTTATCTGCGTTTTCTCTCATACTCTTGAAGATTTGATTAATGTTGTAAAAGGAACGGAATGCGTTTTGTCAAATGTTACAGCTTGGCTGCGATATCATGATTATCCGCTCGACACATCCAACTTTAGCATAATTTCAGATAACTTTGGCACTCTATGGATATGTCAGCCAACCCCCCTCCAAAGTCCATGCATCACAGGCACGTTGTTATATTTTTTACTCCCATGTCAGACCTCATCAACATACTGGTGGCTTACATATTGATATCAAGACCGTAGTCCTCAGCTTTACTAATTCTACTCCTGCTATACAAACAATATATATGCTACGACTTCTGTCGACACGTTACTTTCATATTCTCTCCCAGACTTAATCATATAGATATCAATGGCATCCAATACATAAGAATACTAGTGATTTGACAGGTAAGAGTGACACATTTGCTGTGACTAAAGCAGCGTGACAATGGATCGAGGTGTTGAAATGGCAACCATTAATTCACAAAAGGCAAATCATGTACGCATCCTTACTCACCCAATGAGAATAATAAGATTAAAACAAATTAGTTACATTGAGGAATGGTGACTTGATGCCGTTGAGAGACCGAAGTTGAAATGTATTACAGTCATTTTCCTGTCTGGCATGTGGGTGTTCAAGGCATGAGAGAGGCTGGCTTGCATTGCTACTGTGTCTGTCTGTAAAGAAATGGTTCGTGCACTCATTTTTAACACTACGAGCAATAACACGAACACATTAAATTACTTAAGTAGATTATTCTGTTTCTATGTTCAGAATAAGGGAACATCAGACTCATTTTGTTTCTCGTAAAGTGTTCAAACTGTCCGAATGATCTATTTCTATACGGACAGTCACAGTAGCAATGCAAGCCAGCAGATCCGCACTCTCGTTGCCTTGCACACCCATATAAAAGGCACGAAACTTACTAAATTATTTACTAATTAACTAACTAGTTAACTAAGGTGCAAGAATAAATAGTGGTATGTTAAATAGCGCAGAGTGAAAGCTTGAAAATGTGTAGGTATTGACTTTGTTATATCCTTTGCCTAAACTTACTCCGTCGCTCTCACGCCGCTTGCAGAGAATACTACTCATAACATGTAAATCAGTAGCTGGAAGCAATGACCCCCATATATCTATGGGGAAAAAATAACTTTATAAATAAGACGTTGCGAGAGTAGTTTGAACCTGCGACTTCTTGGGCGCAAAATGAACGGCTTAAGCATTACAATACGGAAATCAATAATAATATAGGCGATGGGATGATATAAATAACTTCACGAAACTGCAAAGAATAGATTTAGATTTATGCGATAACTGAAGCAACTTCACGAAGCTGGAAAGAATGAATTCTGATTGATGCGATAACTGAAGAAACTTCACGAAACTGAAAAGAATGGATTATGATTGAAGTGATGACTGAAACAAATTCGCGAAACTGAGAAGAATGGATTCTGTTTGATGTGATTGTTAACTGAAGCAACTTCACGAAACTGAAAAGAATGGATGCTGATTGATTTGGTAATAGCCAACTTCCGTAACGTTATCATCACTCATGGCGCAGTCTTTGGGACAATAGAAAAGCTGACCTTAAATTGATTGAACGGAGAGCAACTTCTAATTTATAGCTAGAAGTTGAGACAGCTAATGTCAAATCTGTAATATTCTTTAGTTAGTTAGCTAGGCGTTGTATCATGATCACTGTACTCCATACATATCCATGAGTGCTCCCATCTCCCTGTGAGTGTATACACTATTACACGATGACTAACAGTTCCAGTTCTTTATTTGTTGACAAACATTATTCTAAGCCCACAGTAGTGCTCATTTCTCACAACTCCACTCATAAAGTCAAGTTCCTTTGTTTTAGATGTGGAAAATGAATCATATTGCTCTTTGTTCAATGTTTTCTGTGGTGATTTATTTTAACTGATACAATTGTTTAACTCAAAATCCATGCTTGGAAAAATCATTGTCAGCGATGTCTCGTAACAGTAGATGATAATTATAGCTAATTCAATCCTCGTAGATCTTACACAAATCTACTACCTGTGACGTGTTAAAAGTACTTTGCTATTACCTGTTGGAGGTAGACACTGCGATTGACCACACGTCTACTATGTTTTAGCTTTCTGAGTCGATGATGACAAACTCTAGGCATACCCATAGGTGCTCTGTCTCTACTAACATGGTGATGAACATGCGTGCTGATGTTTCCCGTATCTTGCCGGTTACACACTTGAGACTCAATCAACTGTCATGATCTGCTAGTTTCGATGGTTATAGCAAATTGATTAAGTCGCAATACCGTATCTACTTTCAGTGTAGTATCATCATTTCCAAAGTGTTCGTGTAGAGAATATAGCCTTCCCCTTTTGTATTCTAAAATTGAGATAATTTTGATTTAATATAACAAAAGATGGACTAGGAACTACGGAGCAGATTATGAAATTAGTTATTTAGTCGTCGGATCATCACAACTGCAAACTGAACACATCCATAATTGCTCCGCTCTCATCCTGAGTGTATCCGTCATTATACTTCTGCTGAGAGTGCCTGTCCTCTGCTGGTTGACCATCATTCTTCTGCGCCCTCCAAAAAGTTCACTTTTAGCAACATCACATTTCAAACCCTGATCTTTAAAATGAGGTGTCTATGTCGTTTGTTTAACTGGGAGCAATGCATACTCTTCAGTGTCTTGCTTCATTAGAGGGAAATGGGAAATGGGAAATGGGAAACTGCAAAGAATAGATTTAGATTTATGCTATAACTGAAGCAACTTCACGAAGCTGGAAAGAATGAATTCTGATTGATGCGATAACTGAAGAAACTTCACGAAACTGAAAAGAATGGATTATGATTGAAGTGATGACTGAAACAAATTCGCGAAACTGAGAAGAATGGATTCTGTTTGATGTGATTGTTAACTGAAGCAACTTCACGAAACTGAAAAGAATGGATGCTGATTGATTTGGTAATAGCCAACTTCCGTAACGTTATCATCACTCATGGCGCAGTCTTTGGGACAATAGAAAAGCTGACCTTAAATTGATTGAACGGAGAGCTGATAAAACAGAGGATTATCATGCTTGCGTGTTTACAAATGAACCTGTTCGTTATTGTAGAAAAACTGACTTTTGTTTTGGTAACTGTTACTCTTACTGATTTTAGGATCGTCGTTGAAGGCAAGAAAAATAATAAATTGCAACTTCTAATATATAGCTAGAAGTTGAGACAGCTAATGTCAAATCTGTAATATTCTTTAGTTAGTTAGCTAGGCGTTGTATCATGATCACTGTACTCCATACATATCCATGAGTGCTCCCATCTCCCTGTGAGTGTATACACTATTACACGATGACTAACAGTTCCAGTTCTTTATTTGTTGACAAACATTATTCTAAGCCCACAGTAGTGCTCATTTCTCACAACTCCACTCATAAAGTCAAGTTCCTTTGTTTTAGATGTGGAAAATGAATCATATTGCTCTTTGTTCAATGTTTTCTGTGGTGATTTATTTTAACTGATACAATTGTTTAACTCAAAATCCATGCTTGGAAAAATCATTGTCAGCGATGTCTCGTAACAGTAGATGATAATTATAGCTAATTCAATCCTCGTAGATCTTACACAAATCTACTACCTGTGACGTGTTAAAAGTACTTTGCTATTACCTGTTGGAGGTAGACACTGCGATTGACCACACGTCTACTATGTTTTAGCTTTCTGAGTCGATGATGACAAACTCTAGGCATACCCATAGGTGCTCTGTCTCTACTAACATGGTGATGAACATGCGTGCTGATGTTTCCCGTATCTTGCCGGTTACACACTTGAGACTCAATCAACTGTCATGATCTGCTAGTTTCGATGGTTATAGCAAATTGATTAAGTCGCAATACCGTATCTACTTTCAGTGTAGTATCATCATTTCCAAAGTGTTCGTGTAGAGAATATAGCCTTCCCCTTTTGTATTCTATTATTGAGATAATTTTGATTTAATATAACAAAAGATGGACTAGGAACTACGGAGCAGATTATGAAATTAGTTATTTAGTCGTCGGATCATCACAACTGCAAACTGAACACATCCATAATTGCTCCGCTCTCATCCTGAGTGTATCCGTCATTATACTTCTGCTGAGAGTGCCTGTCCTCTGCTGGTTGACCATCATTCTTCTGCGCCCTCCAAAAAGTTCACTTTTAGCAACATCACATTTCAAACCCTGATCTTTAAAATGAGGTGTCTATGTCGTTTGTTTAACTGGGAGCAATGCATACTCTTCAGTGTCTTGCTTCATTAGAGGGAAATGGGGCCATATTTCAACTTTTAAATTCGTGCGTATTTTCATTCAGCTTTCGTGACCTCGCTGAACTCACATTGAAAAATCCATAGGTCTGCGTCGATCTGCCCGCTACGCACTGAGAGGTCCCACAGGGTCATCATGTCTCAGTGTGTGGCGGGCAGATCGCTGGATCCTCCAGTAATCTTAGATACTATGATACACGTCTTTATCGATATTTTGTTTCATTAAATAATGTACGTATGTGTTTCGTTAAAATCTAGTCACATCTCCCCCTAATGTATCTCTTATGGTATAGATGAAGACACAAATAAATCCGTTCAGAGTATGTTGTGCACTTGTTGAAGTATCATATAATGATAACATTATTATGGAGGTATCATTATGTTAACAGTTATGTACAAACGAGAGTAATTATATGAAACGTGTAAAAAACGTTAAAAGAGAAATCATACTAATAGGACACATTGCCGAAAAACTGTAACAACTGAAATGAAAGTCAGGACACAGTCATGGAATATCCATGAGTAGATGGTAACAGATTTAGTTTTAAATACTTTTTGTGTTTCTTCGTCGTCATTCACTTTTAGACTTCCACATTGGTGACTTTGACAAAGGTAGCAGTTAACTCCGGCCTCTGAGCAGCGCCGTATAGTTTTTCATGAGAAAAAAGGCAGAAAAAGGCCAGATGTTACTTCATTTTTTTCGTATATTTGGCAGGTCTGCAACAAGTGTTCAGCTGTCATAGGGCTAGTGCCACATGTGCTTAAGGCTGTTGTGCCGATCGTTTATTTGTGATGTAGGCCGTTGTGCAGTCTTCTATGTCCTATTCGTAGTCGGAAAATAATAACCGAGGTCAATCTGAGTAGCTGATGCTAAGGCATCATTTTTTACTTGATCTGTGTGATTACGCTTTCACTTTGATGTGAGAGTGACTTTAACTGCGGTTTTTTGCGCTGCCTAGTAAGTAGTTACTATGTTGCTAAGCACAATCTTGGTGAGTTTCCCAAACTTTTGCAATATTCTAATATCCACTGTATTGTGTACATCTTGTAGCACTGCGCTAACTTTTCTAGTGAATTCACCAATGCACATAAGCCATTTTGCGATTCTGACTTCGCAGGGTTTCTATTACTGAGAGGGCATCTGTGAGAAAGACTATTATCTTCCCTGAGTCTTCAATGAGGGTATTTGCTGCATGCTTCGTGATTTCTACTTCCAAGTGATTGCAGTATTTCTCAGTAGCAATGAATAATTCTCGCTTTGAGTTTTATTAGTATACCTCTTACTCTATTTTCAGCAATATTTCTAGCAGACCTATCAGTTTATACGTGTATACAAAGTGATGGTGGAAAATTTTGTTCAATGTACTTTCTTGCTATCATCATCATCATCATCATCATCATCATCATCAAGTGCCATGTCGGCTGGCGTAGGTGGTTATGACTCTCCACAGCTCTCTGTCCACAGTATTATGTATCAAGATCGTTGTTGCTTCCCTGCTGTGCCAGGTTGTCAAACTGTCTAATATTTTCTCACGTTGTCGCCCTCTGTCTCTGTGGCCTTCAATTTTGCCTGTTGTGACTATGTTCTTCAAACCTGCCTGTCTCATATAGTGGCCGAAAAAAGAAGATTGTCTTTTTCTTATATTATTGATTAAGGCCAGTTTCGCATTTGACTATTTCAACACCTCTACATTAGTTTTTCTGGCAGTCCGTGATATTCTCAGCATTCTTCTATAGAACCACATCTCTTGCTTGCTATAAGTTATTTTTTTATTGCAATGTATTTTTGTTTCCAAACATGGGATACAGTGGTTTAGTTCTGGGAAGCATGTTCTTGTCCAGGGTGATGTGGAATGTTCTTGTCCATGGTTGGGTGGTATGTCCAGGGTGAGTTGGCTGCATACATGGATATAGGTGTTGTGTTTTATGACTATTTGCTATTGTCAGTTAAGGGCAAAAAATATGATGAACATTAGCTATTTTTTGGGTAAGAATCTTTCTGGAGTAGTCGTCAAGCAGTTTGCTGTGTGATGAACAGGTCATGGATTAGAATCCAGGATGTCTTATTTATAAGGTAGAATTTGTTGGAGATCCCTGGGATCATCACTTGAAGCTATGGAAATATGTGCTCTGAGTGGTACTATCGACAGGTGGCGTGAAGCTTCGATTAGAGGGGAGTACATATGTGGTATAACCCAAGAATAACCCACAGAATAAATCGGCAGGAATTGATGGAATAACAACCGAAGCAATACAGGCCTATGAAGAGATTGTAGTAACTTCGTTACTTCACATCTTCAGAGAGGCTTGGAAAGAGAAAACTTGCAAAATAAATCATTGTACCAATGTAGAAGAAAAAAAGAAACAAACAAAATTATGGCAAGTACATAGGTATCTCTCTGCTTAATCATGTCGGTAAAATGTTCACTAAGATTATTAAGATATAAATAAGATCTATTGTGGATCCAGTGCTTATTCCGGAACAGTTCGTGTTCAGAAAAGGAAGTGGTTGTACAGATGCAATATTTTCGCTACGAGAAATCAGTGTAAAGATAATAAAATACAAAAATCAAATGAAAATTGCATTTATAGATCAGGAGAAAGCTATCAACCGAATAAATAGAGAACTACTCTGGAGTATTCTAGAAAAGTATTGATAAAAAAGGAATATTATTAGACCGTGTAGGAACCATATACAAAGATAGTGAATGTGAAGTTAGAATAAATACAGGGCATACACAGTGGTTTTCAGTAACATTAGGAGTTAGACAGGGGTGTCGCCATTATTGTTTATCATCCATATGAATAATATTAGAAAAGCAGTAGAAACACCACCAGAAACTTACCATCCTAATGATAAAATGAACTGCTCTTTTCTGGCGATCATTGTCTACTCCAAAATTCAAGTGAAGAGCTTCAAGATCACATAACCCTACTCAACGAAAGATGATTCAATCACAACATGAAGATCAACACAGAAAGAACAGAAGTAATGTCTATAGGTAGAAAACCAAATACAATCTACATAAAAATAGTCAACTACTGAAACAAATGCAGGAATTTAAATATCTAATATGAATGGAATACTAAGCGAGGACGAATAGAACAGTGTTCAGCGAAGGACAGTCATCCTTAGTTTCCTGGTCGATGAATATTCTCAAGACATATGGGTCAGAGTATACACAAATGGGTTGGCACAGAATGCAGTGAGGAATATAGGTGCAGGTGTATATATAGAATATCCACACAAACCTAGAGATACGGTCAGAACGCCAATGGGAAAATTCTGCAATAATTATGATGCAGAAATCCGGACAATTAGGGTGGCAGCTGAAAAATGGATGAACTCCAATCCTAGCCCATAGTCCGTGATATTCCTGACAGAAGCAAGGTCAGTAGTTCAAGCTATCCAGTCTGATAACTAACAGAATTACAAAAATACTACTTAATGAACTGTCTTACCAGTATAGGGTAACTATGCAGCGTATACCCGCTCACTGTGGAATACTAGGAAATTAAAAAGCAGACCAATTGGCTAAGGAAGGTGCTGCCGAAGACGAACCAGATGTACCAATCAACTATCCTCGGAAAAAATAGATGATCAAGTCAATAAGAAAGCCACAAAACACCAACACAAGATGACTATCACATTATGAAAAGATCAGAATAAGTTGTAATTCTACGCCTCAGAACGTGAAACAACCGACTCCGCAGTCTCATATACACAAAATTCAAGATTGGAAACATGGCCATTTGTACATGTGCACAGAGTGCCAAACATATAATTCAAGAGCGTTCTGAGTATGAAACGTTAAGGCACACATATTGGACAGAGGAAAAACACTGAAATCAAAGCTCTATGGGCCGTCGTGTGAACTACAGAAGACAGTATTATTCAGGAGAAAGAATTACAGATATAGACATGCTTCAAGTGAACGAAAGAAGAAGCTACGACAAATCAGTGAAAAGACAATAGAATACAAAAACACAAATGAATATTATAGATCTTTTACAGATCAGGAGAACGCTTTTAACCGAGTAAATATATAACTACTCTGGAATATTCTAGAAATGTATGGAATAAAAGGAACATTATTAGATTGTGTAAGAGCCATATAAAAAGATATTGAAAGTGCAGTTAGAACATATGAATGACTAACTAAGTGGTTCTCAGTAACATCAGGAGTTGGACAGTGGCGTATCCAC
The DNA here is from genome assembly GCA_034231615.1 of Meghimatium bilineatum. Lineage (NCBI taxonomy): Eukaryota > Metazoa > Mollusca > Gastropoda > Stylommatophora > Philomycidae > Meghimatium > Meghimatium bilineatum. Next base: position 74,702,398 of record CM067322.1, read on the forward strand.
TCACCATTCTTGTTTATCATTTATATGGATAATATTACAAAGGCAGTTGAAACACCACCAGAAGATTACCATCCAAATGACATAACTGAACTACTTAACAGTTCAAGTGAAGAGCTTCAAGATCACCTAGACCTACTCAACAAAAGCTGCCTCAATCACAACATGAAAATAAAGCATACAAAAAAGTCATGTATACAGACAGAAAACTAAATACAATCAACATAAATAAATGATCAACAACTGAAACAAGTGCAGAAATTTAAATATCTAAGGAGTATTTTTACAGCCGATAGAAGAATAGAGAGAGAGAGAGCTCGATACAAGAATTCAAAAGACTAACTACGTAAATTAAGTACTTACTCCAATTAAGAAACAGACATCTATTCTGATGGAATCCACAAGACAAATAATACATTCAATATTCATCCCAACCTTACGTTTTCGATGTCAGACATGGACTCTTAACTAAAGAACAAGAGAGAAAACGTACTACGTGTGAAATGAGGTGTCAAAGACAAGCAGCAAACAGAACAAGAAGAGATCATGTGAGAAATGAGGAAATTACAAGCAGTGATGGAACATCAGTGGTTAAATATACTGAAAAAACAAATTGACATGGTTTGGCACCTAATGAGAATGGATCCTTATTAGCCAGCGGCAGGAGCATACAATGTGAAAATGGAAACAGCAAGATACAGAGGAATACCAAGAAGAAGGTGAATTGAAGGAGTTACCAATATTCTGACACGGCACAGTATTGCTACATTTCAAGTGCCCAGACGTGGAATATCCCGAAAATTGATCGTCATTCAATCCCACGACGCCTCACGATACAAGCAGAGAAAAGACAATAGATAGAATAGATATATGAGGTAACTATCGTACAATTAAGTCAATACTTTATGTCTTTTGAGCCTCTATTAGTTATCCTTTTTATGGATTTAATTTTTTTCGGAATGATTTAGTGAACTCTGCTTATTCACCGTTTATGACATGCAAGACACATCACTTTTACTATTCTTTGTTTTAGCTTTCGGTTTCTATAGCACATGGTCGTCATCACTAATTTAAACAACTTATAGTAGGGCATAATATCATCCATCCATTCATCCATCCATTCATCCATTCATTCATCCATTCATCCATCCATCCTTTCATCCATCCATCCATCCATCCATCTATCCAACCTCCTATCCTATCTTATTAATAAAGGTAATATAGCCGTAAAACTTCATGAAAATAGTGCTTACGTAGGAAACGTAATACAGTCTTACTGAAAGACGACTAACACACTATCACTGTCCGATGCTCACGTGAAATTATAGTACACACAACACTACACATGATATAATCATACAAATAATAGTACACAGGATATAATCCACGTTTCGACCAAAAGGCCTTTAACAAGCGCATAACATCAAAAGACGACGAGTATAAATGACAACGACACACACACGTGTCCGAGGGAAATATGAATGTGAGATGCCGGAAGGATAGGAACAGGAAATACATAAAAACGTATATATATATGTTGAATCGAAACAAACAAAAAGATGACGTAAAAGACGAAACAAAATGAGTAAACACAAAGACCACACTAACCCAGTACTAGACAAAAGAGTAGTCGGAATTTAGTACAAATGACTTGAGGGTACCCAACGTAAAGATAAGACGATTTTCTAGAGCGTACCTAGATCTATCATCAGTGGTGCAGGACCTAATGTCAGTGATCTGAATATCAAGAACACCACGGTGGCCATTGCCGTTGAAGTTTATGGCACTCAGGCAGTCGGAGTAGGTGTACTGTGCTTGATGTCATGAAGATAGTTACAGAACCGGTCGCTTAATCTTAATTCAGTTTCACCGATATACTGCTTGCCGCAGCGTTTATATATGATCAGGTAACTGACATTACGGGATTCACATGTAAATGCATCATCAGTGGTGAAAGTGGCTGTAAGAAATGAAACGGAGCGCATCTGAACCGAATAAGGGCATGTGTAACAACTCTTTGTGAGCAACGAACAGTACAGAAATGGTCAGGAACAGAAGAACTAAGGTGGTTGTGGATCAAGATCTCCTTAAGATTTTTGTCGCGCCTATAGGAAACCAGAAACAAGTCCTGGAAAGCGGCACGGGTGAGACAATCAGACTGGAGAAGGGAATAATGTTTAAGCAGGATGCGCTGGACAGTGTAGTTATCGGGATGACAGATAAAGACAAGTTTAACTCTATCAGATGAGAAAGAAATTAATCAAGGTATCGAAGCGAGATAACTGGCGTACACGGAACCAAGCCGATGAAAGGATGCTGTCGGAGAATTTGAATTTGATGGGCATTTAAAAAAATAAGATTAGTGTTGTTGTTATGTGCACAAATATGGGACCCAGATATTCGTGTATTTTCATGGGACATATTGCTCATCTAGTTTGGTTGACCTATGATGGCCCGTTCCGATATCTTTTCCACAAATATATTGTTGATGGTATTGATATTACTGACATATCAAAAACAGAATTGTTTCGTTTCATCAACTTCATCAACATTTTCAACTTTGCTATTCAATTCAAATCAAACATCTTCACTATCTCTGTCAACGTCCTTGACATCATTGTCACTATTCATCCCCCTTACCTCAACACATCCTTCTACTATAAACCTAACTGATGCACATGGCTTTCTGCTCAACACTTTTTCTAATCCTCCCGTTTTTCGCAACCATCTGCCACTCCCAGCTTCTTCGATTTTGTCGTTTATATAGCGAAGACGATGACTTTCTAGAAAAATTCACTGAGATGAATTACTTCCGTAGTTGCCCCTACAGCATCCTTTCAACAGCTTGGCTCAGTGTAGTAAGTTCTCTCGCCTCGATACCTTGATTAATTTCAAGAGTTCTTCATCCTCATCTGATATAGTTAAGATAGAGTTCACTTGAATTCACTTGAGATAGAGTTCCGACCACTCTTTTGTCTAGTTTTCGGTTGGTGTGGTCGTTGTGTTTATTCATTTTGTTCTGTCATTAATGTCATCTTTTGTGTTCGTTTCGTTTCCACATGTATTTACGTTTTTATGTACTTCCTGTTCCTATCCTTCCTGCATCTCACATCCGCATTTTGCTGGGACACTTTTGTGTGTCGTTGTCATTTGTACTCTTCTTCTTTTGATGGTATTTGCTTATCTTGATAAAGGCCTTTTGGTCGAAACGTCGCTTATGTCCTGTGTATTGTTATTTCTGTGATTATAATATGTGTAGTGTTGTGTGTACTATTATTTCACGTAAGGATCGGACAGTGATACTGTATTAGTCGTCGTTTAGTAAGACTTAATTACTTGGTTCCTACGTAGTACTATCCTATCTTATCATACCCTGCCTTTCTGTGCTTCTAGTCTGTCCTGTCTAGTCTGTCTGTATCTTTCTGAAACTTTCTGTCTAATTGAAACCGTCCGCTCCTCTGTCTATCTACCTATAAAATTATCCACCATTCATCGGTATCTGCCGCCCTGAATGTTCGTCGGTCGGTTGGTTGTCTCTGTCTTTTGGATGGTTGGTCTATATGTTGGTTCTTCCGTCCGTCATCATATATATCTATACAAAAGCATTCACAGAGAGGTACAAACACACACAAGCAACATAGAAGCAATAAGAAGAAAAACCACACGCTGACGGTTGAGTGATCGAATGTAATTATATCATTTCTAAAGCTCTGCTTAAGTAGATCAATCAAAATTCGCATTTGAAGATCCTGGAGCAATCACTGAGAGCCGAGCATGACGTCTAGTGGCAGTGGGAGAAAAATGCTGCCATCATTGTGTCGCTGAACGATTGAGGAGTTGTAGAAACCTGCTGGCCTTTTCTCAGAATTTTGAAGCGTGAAGAAGTTCTTGAGAGGTAATTAGTTTCTTCCATCCGATAGAAAGTGGATTCATAGAAAACTCGATTATATGAGCGATAGAACAAAACAAAAATGGTTTAACGCAAACCAGATATAATTATATGACAGGGGAAATGTTCTAGGGCAGTATAATCTGAACACGATTACTTCGTCCATATAGATTGTTACCATCGTTGATATATTTAACAAGGTTGAGTTAATTTGTGTCACCTTAGTTGCAATAATTACCGTTTTTAACTTGTCACCAAAGCTGCAATAATTAACGATATTGAGTTAATTTGTGTCATCATAGTTGCAATACTTAATGTTGTTTAGTTAACTTATGTCACCATAGTTGCAATATTTAACAATCTTGGGTTAATTTGTGTCACTATAGTTGCAATAATTAACGTGTCTAAGTTCTATCTTGTTACCATAGTCGTAATAATTAGCATAGATGGGTTAGTTACTATTATTACAGTATTTAACGTGGCTGGGTTAACTGTTGCCCACATAGTTGCAATAATTAACGTGTTTGGATTAAATATTGCCATCATAGTTTCAACAATTAACGTGATTAGTTTTACTGTTGCTACCGTAAGTGCAATAAGTAACGTGGTTGTTGGGTTAATGTTGTCATAATTTTTGCTGACTCCTTCTTCTTTTGCATTTGTTCTCAAACTTCTACAGATTAGCAGATTGTAGTCCAGATACTGGAATGTATTGTATAATACAGTTTAGCTGTGATATCTGCGCCTTTCGGCCTGGCACATGAGACTTCAGAATGGGTTCTGGGTCAATAACTCTATATAAGATTGGACAGCTATATTCACTCCTAAATTTCCTTAGTCGCCTCCTACTACGCGAGTGGAAAATAAACAGTGTTGCTACCCTTTCAGGTCCCTGCAACAGAACAGCGATTGTTGCAATAATTAACTTGGCTGGGATTACCTGTTGTTTCCATAGTTCCGATAGTTAATGAGGTTTGAATAAGTACTGTCATCTAGTCGCAATATTTAACAATATTCAAATGAGCGCTTATGTTTTTATATTATGACAGTGTATATGCTGAGCTGTGCATAGAAATGTGTTTACTTGGAGGTCAGAGATAATGTTTTATGGACTACATGAAGACATCTTTTAACCTGAGAGTAATGTTGCTGGAAACAGCGGCATATAGGAATCGAATAAGAGTACAAAATACACATAACCGGAACAGTTACCACATCCTGAATGACATATTAAATATGAGATCTGAGCACCTACGGAGGTGTCAAAAGTGCCATGATGATGGTGTGAGGACTAAGAAATACTAATCTCTAATCAACCACTGGTTGGAAAAATATTAACCTCTGGGATAAATCCTATAGTAGCTAAATTATTCCTTCCCCTCCCCATCTTAATTGTTGACAAAATTTATGGACAGTTTTTAATTATCTTTTCTATATAATGATGACCTTTGCTGGTGGAGGTTAAACATCAGTCAGTCAGTTCCTCTTTTGCCAAGTTTGGCACATAGGGCGGATGTCATAGCTCTCCATGGCTGTCGGTCAGTTGCTAGGGATTGCAGGTCTTGTGCATTTATGCCTGTTGATTTTAATTCATTCATAACGTTTTTCTGAGCGTCGTTTTTAGTCTTCCCTGTTTTCTTATCCCGTCTGGTGTCCACATGAAGGATTGTCGTGGAATTCTGTCTGTCTTCATTCTAAGTATGTGGCCGATGTATGTCCAGTGACGTTTTCTGATGATGTTCGTCACATTTTCTTATTTTGTCTCCTCTCTTAGTATGTCGTTTGATTTGAAGTCTTTCCAATTAGTATTTGTGATTTTTCTGAGACATCTATTCTCGAAGGCAACTAACTTATTATCCATTATTGAGGTAGATTTCCCACTTTCACATCCATATGTCAATTATGGAATCACACTTGCACTGAATAGTCGCAGTTTGATGTGTTTACTTGCGATCTTCGATCTCCAAATGTTTGAGAGTTTGTTAAAGGCGTTGGAGGCGAGAGCGATTCTAGTCTTGATTTCTGAGTTGGTATCCCCGTCTGCTGTTATCTTCCCAAATATACGAAATTTGAAACGTTGTCTAGTATATTATCATCTAGTTTAATTGATTCTCTCAGGCCGGTAAAGTTCATGATTTTCGTTTTATGTGTTTATTTGAAGGCCTATCTGTTGTGCAAAAAATTTGAGTCTTTCTGTTTTTTCTTGGAGATCTTGGTGTGTTGAACTCAGAAGAGCAATATCATCTGCGAAGGTTATATTTTCCAGGGTAAACATCAGCATCATTAACATCATCATAATAATATTAGAAGATTAAACCTGAAGATGATTAATATCTTTTGGATGTTGACAATACGATTTGTGAGATAATTATGATACAAAGAATCTCTCGTTGCTCTCGTGCGCACCCATGTTTAGGAGATAACAAATATCCTAAAAGTACGTCCTCGTGGTGCATCCTGGAAAAACAAATACAGCTGTTGTTGCCATCTTCCTGTCCAACACTTTTAGGCTCGTGTTTGTGGAATTAGAGGCTGTAGATGTGATGAGAATTGCCTGTAAAGAGATAGGCAATATCTCCAAGACCCCTACACGAACACACCCAGCAGAACTGTCAGCACACAATGACGTAACACATCTGTGCATTTCGTCTTGGTCAACAAAACACATTGACGGTACGACCAGTGTAAATGTCCTGGCATGGATAGATCGTGCCAAGATATGGTGTCCTTAGAGTGCATAGTAAACCTAGAAAAGCCAACACATGCTACAGGGCAGTGTTGCGTACGTGAAACGATATAGTGGCAATGAAACTACAAGTGTTCAGCGAGAGACCCACTGGAGTTCATGCTCGAGAACACACAGAAGCCCATATATTCTGGCACAATTGACCACTTCAAAATAGGAGTAATGACTAAGATATTGTATACGCCAACTTGAACATGCACTAATGGGTGTGGAAAAGAACTTTGAATACGTTGCACACAGAAAAAGTATTGAACAATTTGTCGAGGAGCACATTGTTCAAAACTTCTGTCCGAATTATTGTTGAGACTGGGACTATGAACGCTATGGGCAACGTAAACTGGAAGCAAGTCCTTCTCTTCGAAGACATCGCAAACCTAATCTAACTCGACTGTCGCCGTTATCCACCACGACTCATACGCCGAGAATGGGGTTAAGTTCCAAGGGGCCATAATGGAGAATTATGCCTTTTCTTACACGAAATAGGCTCGCCGACTGCGAAGCTACTCGTCCAGGATAGGAGCAATCTATCTACTTTTTTGGGTGATAAACGCAATGGCGGAGAGTCAAAAAAAAAACAGGCCGCTTCTGGCGATGTATTAGAAGGCCATCACAGACGGACGAGGCGAGTGCGTGAAATATGTGCAGGTCTAATCTCAGACTCCCGGACGTGTTTGGCAAAGCAGCACCTCGTCTAGGAAGGTGTATCAATCCTGAGCCTAATTCGACTGTCGACAATTCCCAACATTGCTCCTACAGAAGAAATTAGGTTTGTGACCTAGGGAAACGAAGGGTGGTAATGGAATGATCTTTCTACATGAGCTGGCTGCGAAGTGTGTTGTCGGATGAAAGACGCACAATGGGTGACCCAGGCAAACTACCAGCTCGTCTTGTGACATGTACTCCTCTGACACCTTCAGTAGGCGTTAGTCGAAAGCTGAAGTCTCCTGAGTATTAAAGAAAGCTATGAGAAACCTCCCCACAGCAATTAGGAAGAAAGAGCTAATCGCTCGCAATTCCTTGGGTTAGAAAGAAAGAAAGAAAAAGAGATATTTAACCAATTATTTATAATTTGTTACTAAATGTCAGTGACTAGGATTTGCAGTTGAGAAGGAAGTGAGAAGTGTGTCTGGCCACAAACTCTTGTGAACCACCTGAGCACCCATGTTGGAAGTAGCAATGGTGAGATCAAGAACACCTCTCAGTTGTGTACGTCGCAAGCTTATGTGATTTGAACACATAATGAGGCATGACACCATTTACAAGTGATTATATACACTGATGGATCTGTGATTAATAATGTTCACAGTGCTTGGGCCTTCACAGCTCAGTGCGCAGGTAAGACGAATAACGAGGAAAGTGGTGCCTTTGCGGTCACTACGAGTAGTATGATCATGGAGACTATGGCGGGGACCAGGGCATTTTAGTGGCTACGCACACATAAGGTAACGCAGGTCTGCATCTTGAGTGACTATGAGTATGATTAAGAAGGTACAAGTGGGTCTCGTTCGCGAGCAGTGGATTGAGGCCCTGAGAAAGGCGAGCCTGAAAGTGGTTACATTTATTTTCGTGCCGGGACATGTGGGCGCACGAGGCAATGAAAGAGCGGATCAACTGGCATGATGCGCGATTGTGGCACAGGGCGATGGGGCAATGGATCGTGCTGACGTTTTGAATTGCTTAAGAGATATAACACGCGAGAGTGAGACTAATGTGGATGATGATTCCTTTTCAATGGCTAGGATTAAAGATCAGGGATTGAAATGCGGTGTTGCTAGAAGTGAAAATTTCAGAGGGCACAGAAGAATGATGGTCAACCAGCTTAGGACCGGTACTGTCAGCAGAAATGTAATGGCGGATACACTCATTGAGAGATCGGAGCAACTATGGACGTTTCCAGTTTGCAGTGATGATGATCCGACGACTAACTAACTAACTAACTAACCATTTACAAGACTATGCTACAAAGAACATTAAATGTGTTTAATGTTTTCAACGTGGTACCTCTACGACACAGAGGCATTATGAGTTTTCAAAGTGATACACGGAGTGTTTTAAGGGTTTCCATGACAATCCTTGTTTGTAATAATTAATAATTTAAAAAGGAAAAAAAGGAAAACGCCTTACATAAGTATATTTTCTAAGTATTATGCATCTAATCTATCAAATTGGCTTTAAATTCTTAGAGGATTGACTTCTTTGTATTCGTATTACGTCATATTTACTCTATCCCTCTTAACCAAGCGGCATGCCACTGGTCAAGTGTACCACTCATATCACATATCTCATAAACCCTGGGGATCTCCTAGAAAATTCACTTTATAAACAAGACGTCGCGGGCAAAGTGCGAACACACGACACAGTTCAGCACAAAGCGAACATCTTTACTGCTAGTACATGGAAATCCCCATGTTTCTCTATAATACATATGAGTTTAACTTTCTAATGTTATATTTTTTACATGTAAAATGGATGTTGGAGTTTATCGTTTTACTTACATTTTTTTTTTACTTTTCATTTGTGAGTTCATCTTTTATGAGTTCTACATATCAGTTTTTAGAAAAATGGTTTTGTTTTATTTTTCAATCTGTTTAATATTATTATAATATGGTTTTTATATGTTGAGGTACCTAAAGTGCTTCTGCTATGCCTCATTAATGTATTGTTGCAATGGTTTTCAGTTACAGGTTTTCAGAACCTTTTTTTCCTCTTATTTGTCATCAATAATGGAAAGTATTTTTCGCGTTTCCCTGATCCCGATACTCCCCGTCTCCACCTCGAAACCTGGATTTACCTAAACTTCCATATAGCTAGCTATTCCACAGACGCCCAAAAATGTATACTTCAGACCCATTAAAAATGTTTCTATCCTAAGTCACGAGATCTTCTTCTTCTTCTGCATTCGTTCTCAAACTCCTGCAGATTAGCAGGATGTAATCCGGAGAACGGAATGCGTTGTGCCATGGTTTACAGCATTGCTGCGCTGTCTGCGCCTTTCGGTTTGACACATCCGACTTCAGCATGGCTTTGGGTCACTTGCCCTATATGGGATGGGACAGCCAACTCATAACCTCCTTAGTCGGCTTTTACGACATGCGTGGAAGGTAAACAGTGTTGCTAAATTTTTTGGTTCCCCTTTCGGGCCCCGGCAACACGCGGGCGAAGTCATGAGATAATACTAAATGTGCTTAACCTCATTTCCTCTGCAATCCGAAATTGTCTTTTCTCATAATGTCATCAACGTATCCTATTTTCTCTGATACAGTCTACTCCAGACCCATTAAAATTGTTCAATCCCTGACTCACCAACCACACAAATATTTTAATCACTGACTCACCAACCACAAAAATTCCAAATTCATTTCAATCTCCAAGAATTAAAAACTATGAATTCCTTGTTTCTCTTCTTCTTGAGCATTCATTCTTAAACTTCTGTCGGATCTCTCTTGTAGCAGAACAAGTGTCCTACCAGATTTCCAGCACGATGTAGTCCAGAGAATGAAAATGAGCTGTTTCGCCGTTTTATTTGCGTAAATGGCCCGACACATCAGTTTTCATTAGGTTTATTTTTTAAAATTTGGGTTTTCTTCAGATCTTTGTTGTATTTCCTGAAGACTTCAACTCTCATCGGTATGCAAAGGGTCGAGAAGCAGCCTTCTACTTAAATGGAGTGTGTATCTATCTAGAACGGCATGGTTCACCAGTTTTGTCAGTCACAGTAATTTTTGGGGAAAGTCCCGAAGATCACGCAATTAACACCTGACCGGGACTATGAGTCTACATACACTGGAATGGCTGCTAGAACGGAGAGCGGAGCACTTATGGGAGTGCCCCACATACTATGATGCTAGTTTCTAATCAAGAATAAAGAATCCAATCACATAAAAGCCTGCAGCCATTTGTTGGTATCGATGCTGTCACTGTTAACCACATAGTCCATATGACACCATAGATTCAATACGGCCAGTTTGGTGTAGTCTGTATTTTCATGTTACTACTTTTAACTGACCCAGTTAGTTAGTTAGTCGTCGGATCATCATCACTGCAAGCTGGACACGTCCGTTGACTGACCCAGTGATATGTGTAACAGATATACACAACATCACTTAGGTACCATCACTTACATCACTTACGTAGCAGTAACTGCAAAAGGGCTGCTATGATTTATTAGTTCAATATTTCCATTGCGTCATCGCAAACCAACATGGAAATTGTGGGGCAGACAGAAAGAGAATAGAAAGAGAGAGAGAGAGAGAGAGAGAGAGAGAGAGAGAGAGAGAGAGATTAGAATTACCTGTGCTCAAGCTGTTTATGCCTACACCTTGTAGTATTTCTTGCTCCTGGGTCTAGAAATAGAAACAGATGGAAAACACGGGGGAAAAAATAATTGAAACAAGACAAATACAGAAGAATGCAAAAACATGAATAAAAACTGGAGAAATTCATTAAAATGTAGTATTCGTAAAGATGAAATGATGATATTACTATCGGGCGTCCTGTTGTAAAATGTAGTATTTGTAAAGATGAAGTGATGACATGACGATTTGGCGCTCTGTTGTAAAGTGTAGTATTTATTAAGATGAAGTGATGACATGACGATCGGGCGCTCTGTTGTAAAGTGTAGTATTTATTAAGATGAAGTGATGACATGACGATCGGGCGCTCTATTGTAAAGTGTAGTATTTAAAAAGATAAGGTGATGATATGACGATCGGGTGTCCTCTTGTATCTTTATCCTCTGCTTCGTTCTCAATCTCCTGAACAGTATAGCAGACGTTGGTCCGGAGAATATAGTGCGTTGCGTCATGCTTTGCTGCGATATCATCGCCTTTCAGCCTACACACTCGTTCTTTGGTCTAGGCCCATTCATTTCACAACGCATGGCACAGCCAATCGTCCCCATAACCCCTCGGATTAACCAATAATGTAATGGTACACGTATAGGAAAATATACTCACATAACACATTGTGCAGTTTTGTCTATCGGGTCTATTGTCTTTCCCTGGTGAATGATGGTTGCTAGTATCCACACTTACCGTTAAACTTAGGGGTGGGCGCCTTAGTTGTCGTTCCAAGGTAAAATTTATCGCCTCGGTCGTGTTGAGTCCATGTTTGTTCAAGGCTATTATGATGATTTCCATCCCATCCATCCTTTTCTTTGACTATCTTTGGCTTTATTACCGGATATTATTTTGTTATATGCTCTCTTTTGTATTTGGTTTAGCTTCATTCTCATAAAGTGACCGAACCATTTTACTTACTGTCTTTAGAAATGTTCAATACATGATATTAAGTCTACTCTTGTGTTATAGTATGTGTTCTATGCTATAATCTTGCCTGTATGGCAAATGGGGCATGGACTTGTAGTTTATGGTGCAGAGAATATGGCCACTGTCTTCTTTCCACGCTTGTCGTAGGAGGCGACTAAGGAAAGTTGGGGAAATGGGCTGACAACGTGTCATCTGTGAGGAAAAAAGCATTGTCACTACATATCTTGCCTCGATTTCGTATTTTGACTGATGTCAAATGGTACCACGGATGAGGGAGAGACGCAGGCCAGCGAACATTGCACATTTGTATTTTTGTAGCAGACTCCTAGGTGGCAGGTGATGCTAGGTGTGCCATCACTGCAGATATCTCAACAGATCTGACGGAAGAATTATGAACTAGGTAGCCTAGACGAGTATGCTGCATTCCTAGCAAGACGTGGTGATTCAGGAATACTGCCTTCTGGAATCTCACTTTTAAGGAACTAAACATGCTTCCATAAACCTCACATAAGACAGCGAGGTGTTTAAAACAGAAAACCGTATGCGTTTGGTATATCTTGCTGTCTCTACTGGGTGGTTTTATGTTTTTGTCAAAAAGACTATAGGCTGTTAAGAGTTACCTGCTCACAGCTAAAGGAATCACTTCATCATCATCATCATCATCATCATCATCATCATCATCATCATAATCTGTCTATTGTTATAGATACTCCCATATCGCACTGTGCAGCATTTGTTATATTCTATATCTCACAGTACTAAGTCTCAGCTCTATTTGAGGGAGCTCTCAATGAAGGAGCCAATGCTCGTGTTGTGCCTACAGTCTATTGATCTACTACGGAGTAAAAAGTCCTATATTTGAACTCAGAACCTTCCGGTGATAAGTAAATGCGCTAGCAACTGAATTGATCCTACTTTTAAAAAAGTGCATAATAAAAGTAGAAAATTTTTCCTTTGAGATGGAACTAGAAAATACGAGTTATTTCATGGTTCAGGGAAGTAAAAAGAAAACAAAAACGTACACATCTCTGCGAAGTGTATTTCTACCTCGAATCTTGAAAACCGTGGGAAAGTTAAGCACTTGAGTACAGCATGGCAGATCTTCTTTCTATCTTGAAAGGTTCTCACCTGATTTATGTGCAATCTCCTGACGTGACAGAACTCACAAGCTTTTAAAAGTGAATATTCAAGCTGTTGTTTTTCGCTATTTCCTATTATTCAGTAGGTGATGAAAAATATTCACGGAAAAATCGAGTATTTAAACTTTAAATTATGTAATTAGGAGAATTCATGTGATTTCATTTGTAAGTGACTTAATTGAAGGTATTGACAGTTGAAGTGTCTTCAATACTTCATGATTTTTATAAAATTTATCTTGTAATGTTGTGTTATCTTTGTAGCTTGTTGTGTTCTTGGGGCTAGAAAAGAGAGGAAAGTATATCAACACTCTGACAAGCCATGTGTTTTGTAAGAAGCAACTATAGAAGGAGCAACGAATAGCAACTCTATGAAAAGCTATGTATCTTGCAGGGCGTAAGAGCAACGAATAGCAAATCTGTGTCAAGCCATGTATGTTGCAAGAGGCAACTAAAGAAAGAGCAATGAATAGAAACTCTGTGACGAACCATGCATGTTGCCAGAGGCAGGAAGAAGCAATAAATAGCACCTCTGTCACAAACCATGTATGTTGTAAGAGGCAACTAAAAAAGGAGCAAACAACACCATGCTTAAAACGGATATGTTGGTTCACTAGTACATATATTACAATAAGCTGTAAACAACTACGTAGTGTATTTTGTTTACCGTTTTCTCTCTAAAATAAATAAAAAACACATGTTATGGTGAAATACGCGGATATAATATGGTGAAATAATCTCAACGGCGGAAGTTAATCCAATTGGTTATATCAGCTTTTTTACCATACAAAATAAAGGAGGTTGTGGTTCATCGAATCACAAACTCCGTGGTTTATATTTATTCTTCTTGTTTGGTTAGTTGCCGATCCAGCGATGTATTCTTCTTCCATCAGCTTGTCAATCGGGATCAGTTTAAATACGAACTCAGAACAAAAATAATATTTGTTCACAAGTAAGATTCAAATAAATATTTCCTAGAGCAACCAGTGAAAGGAATATGACAATTATGGACACACAAAAAAATACTAGATTCATTATATTTAGACTATATAAATGTCTAAGCAAGACATTAAGATACCGAGACCGTCGACAGAATATGACCTTTTCGCTAGTGAGAAAACATAAATTCTAAATGGCTTTTTTGACGTTTCCCGTGATTTTCATTGATCTCTAGGATTATATGTACTTTGTAAATATATAATTAAAAATTACGGGATAAACCAAGTGTGTCATTTTAGAAGGCTTCTTTCCCATTAGCCAATAAGTATTATATTGTCGATGGTCACAGAAGATATGGTATGACAACTAAAAATTTTCGAGTTACCCGGGGCGCGTAAAGAATATCTGAACGGAATACTTGAGGGGGCGGTTAAGAAGGGTCTATAATCAGTGATTATATAAAACTGATTATATATAAATCAGAAGCTATGGTGAGTTGCAGAAGTACATACACTCTCAAAGTGGACAAAAGAAGTGAAACAATGTCTCTTTAAAGACACTCAACCCCTTTGGTATAAAGCAGGATACAAGTTGGGAGGACTCTGCACGAATTATACTTTCTACGGTAAAAAACGGCGCATCATCTTGTGAAAAATTAAGAAATGCAGCTGCTCATCAGAGGACGCTGTTTAGAAAGACATGGCCAGATAAAACGCCATATGAAATGACCGTACCATGTCTTGTGTGTCCGAGGACCTTTGTGGTCAGAATAGAGCCTATTAACCATCAGCAAGCTCGTTCCAAAGATATAACTCAAATTTAAATTCATCAATTCGATGTAACAAATGGTCATCTCTTGTGATGGACGAACAACATAATCAACATGCATATTCTGTATCGTGTGGTGAGACCTATATGTTTGTTCAGAATATGTCAAAGCTACATAAGTGAACTAAGCAAAACATTATATGTATGTGTGTGTATAAACAACTTACATCTTCCTCTGAGTTCATTCTCAAACTCCTGCAAATAAGCAGGATATTGTCCTGATAATGAAATGTGTCATGGTTTACAACTTAGTAGCAATAGGTGCATATATTGGACTCACAAATTCGACTTCAGCATTGCTTCTGTGCCACTTTAACTCTCTGTGGCTGGAAATCTCAACCTTTTCATACGGCGTGCACCGCCACATGTGATAATATTCCTCCAACGCAAGCGAATATGGGCACGTTATGAAAAACAACAAAACATGTGGTGAACAAGTAGAATAAAAAAACATTTATGATTGTCTTATTTGGTTTAGGTATGTGAGTTCGTAGATGCCCACTGAGTCCGATTCGTGACAGGAAAGCTCTATTGCAGTGCATGCATGAGTGCAGAGGGTCCCGATTAGAAGAATTTTCGAATTTACCCTTCTGCTTCCTTCGCTTGTAAATAGCCCGCAGTGTTCTCTCTTTTTCAAATTTAGTGTTGCTAGCAATGATCTGGGCGTGCCACGCTGAGAGATCAAGGGCTGTAGTCTCCCAGGAGGTAGGATCGATGCTGCAGTGCTTGAGAGAGTTCTTTATGTGATCCTTGATGCGCTTTTTCTGCCCTCCACTTGAACGTTTTACCATCGCACAGCTTCCCATAGAATAATATCTTTGGAAGGCGCATTCAGTGCCTAAGGTATAGATTCTGTCCTATGTATCGCATTTAGTTCTCAAGGTATAGATTCTGCCCTATGCACCACATTCAGTGCCGAAGGTATATTAATGGATAGAAGAAAAATAAGAAGCAGCAAAGATGAAAATGTACGAAATTTTGCAGACAGCATGTATTTGTCTGTCTATCCAACTACTAATATGCCAACTACCTATCTGCCAAATTACTTACTTACCTATAAAACTACCAACCAAACTATCCTTCTATCCACCCATATGTCTATCTCTTGGTCCAACCACCGTCACTGTCTGTCGGCCTGCCACCCACCCACCTCCCGGTTCTTTCAGCGCCGAATATAGTCATAGGACAGAAGCCAGTGATCCATGCTATGAACAATGTAATATTGTTCCTTGTAGTTATTGCATGTTGTTGAGACACATTGCTGTAGCATCTTTGATGGTTGTTCTAAGAAGTGGTCATATGGTCTTCGTCTTTCTCGTTCCGTTTGTTACCCATTGTAATGTTTTAGCTGAAGTCTATTGTCATTAATTCAATGTAGATGTACATTATGTATAGACAATTATTAACGCTTATCCCGTATAAAGCACTACTTTTAAAATTGTTGACATATTTGAGAACAAATTAACTTGTATGTGAATTTTGAACCACTCTGGTTATTTCTAAAAAAAACTATTATTGATTGTTAGTTCGATAATTTCTACATGTGATGTAAACTAGTGCAGTGTACGTGTAATAAAAATATGTATGTTCATGGGCTCTATTGTATTTTGTAATAATAATTTTTACATGAAATCATGTTCTTTTATTTTGGATTGTGGACAGAAGCATATTAAATTATTTATTTTAGGGAAATCCTCTTCGATATATGAATGTTTTGGATTACGATCAAGTTTCTGAAGCGAATTATAATTGTAATAGGAAGTTTCTATGTATTTGTAATTAGAACAATTAATGGTGTGAATTGTTCGTAATATTTTATGTAACATCTTACATCTAGGTTCTTCCTTAAATCCCTGTTATCATGAAATCAGATCTGCAGTTGAAGTTATGTTATGTCCCATGTGTAGGTGATGAGATATAAACATGAAGTTCAGTGTTGTGATATTATTCCAGGCAGTAATTGACAGAGTCGACATTAACTCTACATTAATGTGTAGCTCAGAAACATGGATAATCATCAAACAGCTAGATTATAGAATTGGTGTCTATGAGATGTGTATGTGTGTATATATATATATATATATATATATATATATATATATATATATATATATATATATATATATATATATATATATATATATATATATATATATATATATATATATATAAAGATAACTTCATGGAAAGATAAGAAAACAAACAACGGGAAACTGACAACACTGCATAAACAAATAAAATAGTTCAAACAATTAAAAAAAACAGGATTCCTAGCTCCTTGTTCAAGTCCTTACTTGAAATAAAGTCGAATGAGGTGACCAATAGGGAAAGGCGGAGATACAATTGGAAAGGGAGGATATCAGTATATGCACGGGATGCATTCTAACAAAGTGCATCACCAAGACGAGAGATACATGATGTTGGAGACCCGTTGCAGCCAACCTTCAATGAGGAGACGGTATCATATTTGATTCCTGTGAATTTACTATGAAAACAATTTACGAGGAATAGAGCTCTTGTATCCTTGTGGGAAAATGCTTGTGTTTACGGGGGTCTTCATCCTTAACTGTATTTCTTACTCATAACACAACAACTCTTTGTGGCGTGCACTGCATTGAGAATAACACAACAACTCTCTGTGGCGTGCACTGCATTGAGAATAACACAACAACTCTCTGTGGCGTGCACTGCATTGAGAATAACACAACAACTCTCTGTGGCGTGCACTGCATTGAGAATAACACAACAACTCTCTGTGGCGTGCACTGCATTGAGAATAACACAACAACTCTCTGTGGAGTGCACTGCATTGGGAATAAACCTACTCAGAGGGAATACACAGGTACATAAGCCTAACAATGAAGGGGTTGCTGCGGAAAAAAAAATTCACTATATAAGCATGTCATCTTCTGGGGATTTTTTGTAGCATTGTTGTTGGTCTGGTTTGCCACTGCTGAGACCTTCAGACTTTTACTTTTGGTACTCAATATATTAATAATTGAATGACAAAGAGAAACAAGTAACATTAATATCATATACGGCTATAGTTGTAGTACAATGTACAGCTCGTATTACAGCTCAATAGGCATAGAGGATCGACTTCATTGTATTTTGGTTTTCCCATGCGCACTCTGTTCCTTTCAACGACGAAGAAAGTCGCTGGTGGAGAGCATTACTCATGAAACATAACTTAGTAACTTCAAGCTTAGTAACATAGTAGCTTCAAACTTAGTAACATAGTAGCTTCAAACTTAGTAACATAGTAACTTCAAAATTAATAACATAGTAGGTTCAAACAATAATCAATGGGGCCATCGAAAAACGAACCTGTAAACGAAAAGTTGCGACTCGTATCGAATCCTTAATCATGAGTCAAATGGCTAAGCCGCTATGTCACGAGATCGTCATTATCGCCAAAAGATCCCGAGACCGTCAAAGAAAAACTGAGAAAATAGTAGTTGAAGAGAGATAAAGAACAAGAGAAAGAAAAAGCGATAAATAGAAAGAGATAGACAGAAATAAAGAGATCGATAGAGAGGATAAAAGAGAGATAAATAAAGAGAGCTACATAGAGAAAGAAAGAATTACGGTTATTTACCGTGATTTTTTCGGTATAAGAACAGGTTATCGCAATACAGTGACAGAAACCTGTAAATCAAACAACTTTTGTATCGCCGTGGATTGAATACTTATTTGCACTGAATCTCATAAACGTATCCTTGTTGACATGCGTATCTCTGCTTATGCATGTCATTTCATATACCATTAACATTTATGTTCTCACATGATGTCAAGATGTTTCTAATCAAAATTTATTTAAATATCTATTTATTTATTAAGACATTCTTCCATCTTGGGAACATTATAATATTTCCTAGGCCTGTTTGCTGTACTATTGTATATTTCAATAAAAACAAGATGCCGTTCTGGCATCAAGACACAATATTGGCTAACTTCCTACGTCCAAAGTCGTTATATATGTGTATGTATGTGTTCGCAACTGACTCTTGCGCATATTACTTTCTTTCTCTCCATAATAGTGAGAATATGTATCTTGTCTGAAAGTGTATGAGCGGGTAATTAAAACCCTCTCTACACCTACAACTAAGATTGTGTGTTTATGTAACTTGTCTCTTTACGCTATTTTAATGTCATATCAACGGTAGTTGTTATCATGCAGCTAAATTATTGATATAAATAACCAAATGGTCAGAGGGTGTCCGACAAAGAGGATGGTGCCGCAGTAACCTAATGAACAAATAGTAACGCAAAATGAGTTAAACAGGTTACTAAAACACTTACCTAGCCTATTAATAAAAATATATTTAAAAAAGTATATATAAAAAAACATACAATAAAACTAAACAGGACAATTCTCCAAAAGGTTCAATTTGAGCCGATACGTGGAGAATTGTCCTGTTTAGTTTTATTGTATGTTTTTTTATATATACTTTTTTAAATATATTTTTATTAATAGGCTAGGTAAGTGTTTTAGTAACCTGTTTAACTCATTTTGCGTTACTAAATTATTGATACATTTTCTATGAAGCTGATAAATTGATAACGTGTATCTTGGAAATATCTCCTGCCAGCTGCATGTTGTGCTGTTTTAGTCACAATCTGTTTGAAGGTCAGGGTCTTTCAATGATCGAATTCCTTATCTCCAAGTCTCCGGCCTCAGGTCGACAAGTTGTTCTGTTATGTTTGTTAAAGGCATAGTATAGCGACATCAATAATGGATAAGACATGCACACACAAGAAGATTAATGTTGACTTAAAGATGTGTTTAATTTTTCAGACGAATATTTAGGTAAAACACTAGACGCTTAAAAAAGCATTGTGAGAGAAAACAACTCCGGAAGAGATGTCATCAAGCGGTACATTAAAGAAGATGTTCTATTGGACATTTAATGGGTCTTCAGACTCCAGAACATATCCAGCAGACATCGTCCACGTTTGTTCAACCTGACAACTAAAATCTTGCATCAGGAGACAAAACTGAAAATGAAGCTGTCGCACACTCGCAGTCTTCCGTTGATAACTAAATTAATATAGGCAAACCACCTGCATACGTAGCTTATATAAAACTGATAGAACATAGAAAACTGATCGCAGACAGAATAAGAACAATATTATTGATATTTGTGTGTTCTAAATGATCATGATTAACGTTTGTCATAATATAAAATCTACTGTACGTAGAGTAAAACAACACATTTACACGCTGTTTCAAAGAAACATTGTGTGGCTACTTCATAACGGGCGAATGATATATTAAGAAATGTAACAATATTACGTGAACTTTGCCTAATTTGTAATAGCTTTTTTTTTTAAAGTACAATCTGCACTAGCCCCCGAGTTCATTACACACTACTTGGTGCACTAAGAATCTTTTAAAAAGGTTTTAGGCCCCCATAATAACTGAATAGCTAAAATATTGACGTAACATCTATATTTTATTGTATTTCTTTGTCCATTTGGAAGAAAAAATGGTAGTACAAGAGATTGTAAAAAAATCGTTGGCATTTCACTTCTAGGCCACACTGGAAATATTTTCATCATAATTCTAGAAAGAAGATTACAAGCATTATCAAACCACAGCTAACAACACTCACATTGGATTCCGTAAAAATAAGAGCTGTACCGATGCCATTTTAAAACTTAGACAGTGTGCAGAAAATACAACTGAAAACAACCAAGAATTATATATCGCGTCTGTCGACCAAGAAAGAACATTAGACAGAGTAGACAGACAACAACTATGGAAATTGCTATCAAAATAGGGGGTTCCAAAACACCTAATCAACTTGTGCAGGAGTATTTATTTACACAGGCAGTCAATGTACAGTTAGAACAAGTTTAGTTCTTTCAGACAAATTCCACATACACTTTTTCGTGCGACAGGGATGTGTTCTATCTCCGTTGCTATTCATCACATATATCGATTTTTTATGTAAATTTGTCAACATCAATAAAGAAGACAACATAAACAACCTCCTGAGTTAACATTTTTTCCCCAGACAATCAAGCAATAATATAAACATTGGAAGAACAACTACACTTACATATAAATAAACTGCATACAACATGTAAGGACTTTAGAGTGAAAATAAAAACAGGGGAAAAAAAGGAGATATGCCAACGCAAAAACAGAAAGAAACATCACTATTCTCATCCATGACCAATAACTAAATCATGTGAACGAATCATATCATATTGTGAAAGCATCATATCATCGAATGGGAAAAAAAATCCAACACAGATGCAACATAGTATCCCAGATCTTAGGGCAGATGTATTCTATTTTCAAAACAAAATATGTCAACATGAACACGAAAACTGCACTATATAAAACAATCATCATACCATCAATATGTTACCAATGTCAAACGTGGACACTAACCACAAAAGCCAAACGAACTCTTGCTACAACAGAAATTACTTATATACGCAGAATCATTGGATTAACAAAAGGAGATAGAATCAGAAACGAAAACAACAAAAGACTAACAAACACTATGTCAATCACGGATGACATCAGAAGACAACAGATTAAATGGTTTTCACATGCTTCCAAGGTACCATCAGACAGTGCCTCTCAAAGCACTACATACATGATGGATACCTAGACAAGAGCAGACCATGCAAAGGATGGATTATAGAAATAGTCAACGAATACAAAATACATCTCCAGAGAACTTCTCTACCCTTGATACTGCAAGGCACAAAGGGGTATAAAGCGAAAAGACAATAAGATATGATAATTAACAACATAAAATCCGAATAGTCAACCTAAATGGATGCTCACGTCTGATCTAATATCATTTATCATTTGAATGTGTTGCTCTATTGTAACTAATGATAGTGCAATCGTTAGTACTCAATGACAAAAATAGAGATGCATACAGGCCCATTACTTTCAATAGTAAAACAACGAAAATGTGCAATGTTTGGACATGTATGCCGATGTGATTCCTTGACAAAAACGATACAACAGGAAACAGTCGAAAATGGACAAAGCATAGGGGAATAAAGACAATCTTGGACGGACAAAGTCAAAGACTGGATAGGACGGAATTTTTCCTTACACATCCGCATCGTTGAAGATAGAAATCGCTGAAGGACTGTGTTGATGCATATAATATAGTAAACCTATGACTGTGACAACTTATGCTCTTATGAATGGATATGTATATGTATATAAAGGTTTGCCAAGCAAGGTGTTTAGAGTTTCTTGTACTTTTAAGCAATTAGTGGTTGCATGCGCAATGAATAAGCTTGGTATAAAACGAGTGTTTCCTCATACGTTTTTGAATGATTCAATGCCTGTTTAGAAACTTGTGCAGCACCGATTGATTTTAAGGAATTTATTCTGTAATACTGTGTGAATATCTCAAGATGCACATGCTACTAGAGAGATTCATTATTGTGTTATGTATATCATGACTATACTTCTGAGAGTTAGACAGCGTCCAAACTATGTAGAAGCAACCAAAGCGAACACCCGGTTGGAGACTCCAGAATCAATCTACAGGGGATTTAAAGTCAGATAAATGGAACACACTGTATGGAACAAAACAACAGCTGACAAACACGTGCATATATTATACAATAGCATTTGGTCAAGGGCATGAGCCCATGGAATAATGGATTAGCAACCAACCAACCAGAATGAATTTAGTTTAAATAAAAGGTGCAGTACAAGTAGACGCCATCACATGCTTAATTATGTCCCTTGACTATTGTTTGTAAATTTCATGTTAATCATGTAATAATTGAAATATTTATTTATGTAGGGTTGGGGGATAGGGTTAGATATGTAAAACACAGATATGATAACTCTAACTCAAACCCTACAATAAACTAATATATATATATTATTAAATGATGAACATGAAATTTACAAATATAGACAAGCGAATTAACGCGACTATGTGTTGGCATCTACTTGTACTGTACCAAACAAAGAGAGTGGTTGCCGGAGACATGGTGCTAAAGTTCTTAGTATTGTCGCAGGACTTCGGCACATATTCTCAAATATACCAACTAGAGATGAAAAACTAGTAGAATTTCTCCTTTTTTTTTAGTAAAACAAAGTCTAAATAACTTAATAACTCAGTTTGATTTTGTTTAAAAATTAGAGAATTTATCAAACTCTGATTTTAAATGCACAACAATTTTCTATGACATTTTGTGACAGCAGTTGCGTGCTCATTTCTAGTATGCAAATAGTCATGTTTACAATTCATTCTGAAATTCAATGAATTACCACAAGCTATGATCTACCGGTTATGAATAATCTATGCCGGCTGCAAGTGCACATCGGGATCTCTTAATGTTCATATTACTGAGGCAAATAACCTCATTTCCGCTATTTAGCGATATTTCAATTGAAATCCTGTTAAAAGGCAAGTGCCTTTATGCAAATGAACTCACACTTCCTTGTAATTATGTCTGTGTTTAGGGGTTTCAAATGGGAATTCAAAAACTTAATTTGAAGTGATCATGGCAAATTCTGAACAGCATCGTTAAACCGGTTTAACCGACTAACACAGATGTATATACTGCTCTTGTCAAAACTTCATGTTGTGTGATTTTTTTGTCTGTCTTTCACATACGGAATAATTCGTCACACTTAACGCTCTAAATTGGAAAATTTGAGACAAGCAACGACAATGAATACAGTGTACTCTGTTATGCGTTCAATCTCTTTCATCTTACTGAAAGTGACAGGTTTTGATATTTATGAATGGAAGCATACTAACCAATGTGATTAAATCGACTCCTGCTGGTTCTTCCAGGTTACACCATCTAGTAGATCATAGGTTGTTTACTTTAATTTTGTTTTTAAAAAAATAATATGTTTTGTTTAAATAAACTAAATATCACGATGCTATTGGTGAAAAAGTAAACACATATTAGTGTTTTACATATTATTTTTGCAATGTGTTCACTGCTGACGTTTTGAAGAAGTCACATGCACACATACAAGCGCGCGCGAACACACATACATAGAGATAGAGAGAGAGAGAGAGAGAGAGAGAAAGAGAGGGAGAGGGAAGGCAGATAATATAGACCATAATTTTCGAGGTGATTACTAGTAGTATCAAGAGAGTAGGATACCAGAACGAACTGGAATAATTTAGTGTTTCCATCACTTCACATGATTACATCTAGATATAAGATGTTTTCTTGTTATCTGAATGTAACGAACTGTTTTCGAGTTAAAAGTCTAGATGATTTTAAGTAAACAATATATGTAGAGGCGACAAACTCCACAATATACTCAGCACACAAGAGGACCATCTCCAGAAAACTCTTCTACCTCTGACGTTGAAAGGCAACAAAGGGTTTAGCGAATAGATAGACTATAATAGCTATTTTGTATGTATTATTGTGGATTAATAACTATGTAAATTATGAACTGAACACATCTTGAAACACACATCTCGGAAAGCAAAAGGAAAATCACATATTTACTCTTCCTACTAAGTTTGTTTTATCTCTGTCAGATGTGGATACTTACTAAATAACATGAAAGAAATCTTACTATGTATAAAATTAGATGTCTATATAAGGCAGAAGCAGAACGAGAAGAGATAATATAAGAAATGAAGAGATTACAAGAGCTGTTTAAACAACGTCTGTGGTATTTTATATGGAAAAAGCGACCGAAATATTTAGGTTACTTAATGTAATTTAATCCATGTTGATCAGCAGCAAGAGCATACAACATGAGAATCGAAACACAAAGAGGTAGAGGAAGACAAAGAAGGTTTATTGAATGAATTTATCAACGTTCTGGGAAGTCACACAATCGTTTCATATCTACCGACCAAACATGCTATATCCCAACAAATGATTGTTATTCTATAATGCGACTCCTAACAAAAGCATAAATAAGACGATATAGAGATAGATTGTCTTCACGTAAAGCTAAATATTTAGTTGAAAACACCATAAAAATAGTAAGAATGCTCTTCCTTTACCTACGGAGTATGGCATCTATACTTTGCTTCACAACATAAACGTATAAAATATTATCACGTTGAATATTATTATTAATCCCATTCATCCATAAACCAGTCTTGATAGTAGTTGTACAAGCTGAGTACATTTTACCATACCTGTACCAACATTGGATACGTCAGCAGACAGAGACTTCCATCAATGTCTAACTTCAGCTATGCGTAGAGAAAAATATTGACCTGTCCAGTCTTTGATATTGTCTGCCCATGTTTGTCGTTGACCACTATTTTTCTACCTTTAACTGTATCATAGTCGAAGGTTGTTTTTATTTAAAAACAGGAAATCATATTTGCAATAATATTTTCACTCGAAAAAACTTTTAACAAGTTATTTCGTATTTCTTTTCCTTTTTTTAAAAAAAATGTAAATGCAAAAAACAAGAGAAATTTCCTTGAAGATTTATTGTAGGGGATAGAAGTTCCCCGGATGTAGAACCATGACAACCACACAATGTAGTGAAACAACTTTGCACCCACAAAATATGTCACTACACTGATCTACTCGTATATATAAATAGATTGGACGTTCCAACATCCATCTTGGCTGGCAGCAGATTATTTACGAAACATTATTATGTGTGCTGATTGAAACATGAACTAGTCCATGTGGCATTTTTTTGTAAACTGTGATTGAAACCAAAATATAATTCGAACCGGCAGTTACTTCTATACAGCCATTCCAAAGCAGGTCACTTTGATCAAACTGAAACTTATATTAACCCTTGGTACTGAAATCGTGTAAACTACACAAGGGCATCGAGAATAACCTGGTGTAGATCAACTGATATAGCGAGTTCAATTGGGTTCCCAAAGTGCGTAAATATCGGTTCAGAAACCTGAACTAAAATAAATTGAACAAACGTATTCTAAATCTGATGTCGTGCGGTAAATATGTACACTGTGTTCAATATTATTAAAAAATTGAAACAAATAAAGAAATTGGTAGCGCATCCTATTTAGGACGTAGCCATCAATCCAGCATTTTTTGGCTGTAGAGAATTTCTAGGCAATAATAATACGTTCAGTAGTTTGACATTGCTTTCTGAATGGTCCAGATGCATAATTGCCTGTGGAGGGAATCGAACTCGGTACCTTTACTGTCACAGACACGCTCTGTATCATCCGCCACAGAGCCCAATATTATAAATTTATAAAGTAATATTTGTTGCTAGTCGTTCTTAATCTCCCACTGGATATCTCTTGTAACACTGCCCGTGCGTTGCAGAGAGGGAAGCAAAGAATAGCAACATTATTTACCTTAATACATATCGTTAGAGACAACTAAGGTGTCTATGAGGGTGGAGTTGGTTATCCCATCCCATATAGGGTCAAAATGATCCAAAGCCATATTAAAGTCAGATTTTTTAGGCCGAAAGGTGCAGATGTCGCAGCAATGTTGTAAACTATGCCACAACATATTCAGTTTTCTCCGGACTACATCCTGCTAATCTGCAGGCGTTTGAAGACGAAAGTAGAAGAAGAATCGTCTCAATTTGGAACGTGCTTGTCTTATTGTTATTTAGAGGAACATTTTGGTTTTTGCTTTCTGTTATTTATACTTTGTTTTACTTTCTGTTATTTATACTTTGTTTTACTTTCTGTTATTTATACTTTGTTTTACTTTCTGTTATTTATACTTTGTTTTACTTTCTGTTATTTATACTTTGTTTTACTTTCTGTTATTTATACTTTGTTTTACTTTCTGTTATTTATACTTTGTTTTACTTTCTATTATTTATACTTTGTTTTACTTTCTGTTATTTATACTTTGTTTTAAATTCCGGTATTAAGACTTGGTTTTTACTTTCTTTTATATAGAGTTTTTAACTTTCTGTTATAATTGACTACAAATGCACGACGTCGTGATGTAGCAACAATGTAGCAAATAAATACTCGCTTCTTTGTCATGTTAACTTACTGATCATTAGAAGTTGATGACGTTAAGTTACATTTTAAATATGGAAAAAGTCTCATGGATTTTACATTTAAACCACACACTCATAACTTAATCTGAACGGCTAAATTTGGAATTACAATTTTACAAAGAATCAGGTACAAACCATTACATTCAAACTTCGCGAGAAGTAGTATCCATTTAAATCTTAGTTTCTGTGCGATCGTTTCGACAAGAAATAGGATATAGTTGAACGGAAATCACTCAATGACTTAATGCAGGGGGATTTTCCTATTGTCGATCAGAGTAATATGAATGACTGTAATCTCCTATAATTAACATATCGTTACTGCAGACATGCTACTTTCGCTTGAGCTACCACTCTGTAGAAGACAATCTCGGAAATTATATCAATGTATACAATATATCATTTGACAAAGTTCAACGTTTTAGCATCTAGGACATAGGCTGCTTTGTGAAATATTCAGAATTAGTGCCACTTACACATGTGCGCGCGTGCGTGTGTGTTTGTGAGTATTGCAGGATTGATATTGATTAGAATTATTCAAAGTTCAAGGTTATCAATAGGGGGGACAATTAGGGGGAAAAGAGGGAGGGGGTTGAAAATGTTTGACAGTTGTTCACAAAGTAAGTTTGACGAAAGCTGATGTCATAATAAAAAAAAAATTTAATACACCAATTAAATTGTTTGATTTTAAAACATTAAATAACTATACAAAAATAATGTAGCTTTTCTTACTTTTCCTGCTAAAAATTATGTTTAGACTGGGGGAAGGGGCTAAATGATTTTTCCTTATTTAAGCAAAATGATTCCTAAATTCGTGGCAGTTGTTGACAGGGGGGGGGAGTGGGTTAACAATTATTGATATAATTTATGGACATCATCTAGCAGGTTTACTTAAATTGCAGACAACAGGAAGTTTGCCAGGAATGATTATAGACACCAGTAAGTGATACTGATTTGTATGTGTAAATATAAGCTGGGAGTATGTGGGACAATTAATACGTGTTAGTCAATTGTACACAAGTGTGTGTGTGTGTGTGTGTGTGTGTGTGTGTGTGTGTGTTAGAATAATTAAATATACTATTAAAAGTGTTGGCAAATGCTAATAATATATTAATTGAATAAATAACTCATTTTCAGTTACTCTTGATAAACTAAAACTCTGGAGATGTAGAAAATGCTTTCTTTTGTCAGATTGTGTCTCTTGAAATGTAGAAAGTGCTCTTTTCTGGCAGGCTGTGTTTGTAGAAATAAAGTTCTCTTCTCTGATAGACTATCTCTCAAGAAATAGAAAGTGTTTTTAAAGTGCATTATTTTTATAGAAGACGGTAGGGTTTCCCCAGAACTGTTTTACTCAATGTGAGCAATAGTTTGCAGTACCACGAGTTGACGTCTTCTACTTCACGTGGGACTTTGCCGTAATGTTCTTGAAATAGTCAGCCATGTTGCAGTAGCAATAATGCTTCATTCCCAACAGTTCAGGCATGGAGCATCAACAAACGAGCATGAAGCACGTTTCTTCAAATTAAAGACTATTAGATGGGGATAGTCAACCGCGCTACCAAACTCTTCATCACAGTGGAGACTATTGGATGCAGATGGTTAACCATACGTCAAACGCTTCATCACAGTGGAGACTATTGGATGCATATGGTCAACCATACGCCAAACTCTTCATCACAGTGGAGACTATTGGATGCATATGGTCAACCATACGCAAAACTCTTCATCACAGTGGAGACTATTGGGTGCCGATGGTCTACCGTACGCCGCCAAACTCTTCATCACTGTGGAGACTATCGTGTGCGGATGGTCAACCGCACAATCAAACTCTTTATTGCTTTTACAACATGCATGGGAGTCCTCAGTGTTACTATTTTTTTGGTATCCATTTCGGGTGCCTATAACACACGAACGACACTATTGTAATATACATGTACAAATACCAGCTACATAACACACAAAACACAAACACACGAGCGGAACTATTGTAATATACATGTACACATACTATTTACATAACACAAACAAACTTAGATCAATTGTGAGAAAATTGTGTCGGTTGGTGAGCAGGATTAATCTTTACCGTTGTAGCAAGTGTCCGAAAAGTTGTTTAATAGTCATTGGAGCTTCAAATAGTGTTCTGTGAGCCCGTGTATCAGTGTGTCTATTACTTTTAAATCAGTCTGGCTGACCAGTAAAAATAAATTGGTGGGCCTGATTTAACCCTCGGTCCATATTCTTCCCACCATTGAAGTGGATTGTAAAGTGCCTACGAGCATATGATTGAAATTTGATTGAATGAAGCTTATCATGTACAAGGCATAGATATTGAATTATTGTTGAATTTGTAGACGTCACTAATATACCCTCATATATCGATAACACAATACGGGTGACTGCCTTTGGTATCACGAGCTCATTCGACGAGTTAGATTTGCAAGACAGTTGACTATCAATTCTGCTACTGATCTGACATCACTTAACTTTATATTGTATGATGCATTT
Source organism: Meghimatium bilineatum (assembly GCA_034231615.1). Taxonomy (NCBI): domain Eukaryota; kingdom Metazoa; phylum Mollusca; class Gastropoda; order Stylommatophora; family Philomycidae; genus Meghimatium; species Meghimatium bilineatum. Next base: position 74,731,655 of record CM067322.1, read on the forward strand.
ATAAAATCGTGCGTAACTCAAATTCACAGATGTTTGCGTGCTAGGATATTATTAAGTTCTTGTGACGGCTGCACTAATGATCAGTCGATTGATTGTTAGATAATAATTGAATTCGTTGACAAATGAAAGCTTCCTACTTCAAATAAAGGGAGCTGGATATTTTATCGATCTCTTCGTCTATTTTCTTTCTCCTACTCTTCACATGCATGTGTAAAGAGAACTGGAAGGTTTTTCTCGAATTCTTCATCTATTTCTGTCTACTACTCTTCACTTACATGCGTAAAGAGAGCTGGAGGGTTTGTCGAATTCCTCATATATTTTGTTTCTAATAATCTTTACATGCATCAATTCACTTTGTAGTGACCATAATACAAACGGATATATATATATAGAGAGAGAAAAGGAATGCAGTAACACAAATAGGAGATTATAACAGCACAGATACGTAATAAAATCTAATGTATAAGTTATGTTATGTTCCTCCAGGGCCATAGGCGGCGCATAGGACAGAAACCATAGCTTTCAATTCCTGTCTTTGTGTTGCCAGGTCTTTCAATTGTTGCGTGTTGTTCATTGACATGCCTTCTCTATTAATGGTTCTTCGTAGAGTTTCTCTAGGTCTCCCTCTTCTTCTTACTCCAGGTGGCACCCAATATAGTGACTGCTGGGGAATTCTTAGGCTATTCATTTTGAGAACATGGCCGATGTAAGTCCAACGCCTTTGTCCAATGAAGGAAGATATATAAGTAACAATTATAAATGTATAAGTATAAGTAACAATAATAAATGTTGTGAAAAAAAGCAAAGACGTTTTCAACGTTGCGGCTAATAGAAACTTTGGTATACGTCAACGTTTCTCGAGTGTCTAGATGCGGCAACATATCTACTACTGCACCGTGAGAATGTCTCTTTGAATTGTAAACGTATTTATGAGTATATATATATATAATTTATTTCGACTGGACCCTGGTTTTATAAATTTTTTTTTTAACTTGACCGTGTCCAAAGGTTGAGATTAAGTAGTAGTAGGCACCGTTCCATTATTTCAGATGATAGTGTTATTGTTGTGCTATAAGAAATATACTTTCCATTATTTCAGATGATAGTGCTATTATTGAGTTATAAGAAATATACTTTCCATTATTTCAGATGGTAGTGCTATTATTGTGCTATAAGAAATATACTTTCCATTATTTCAGATGATAGTGCTATTATTGTGCTATAAGAAATATACTTTCCATTATTTCAGATGATAGTGCTATTATTGTGCTATAAGAAATATAATATACAATCCATGGCGATGATGACTCACAAAACTAATTGTAAGCTTATTTATGAGCCATTCTTCCACGTTATGTACAAGGAATCAGAGTCCAACTTGTATCATCGAATGCTGTTGTGTCTTTTTAGACGTGAAGCCGTTGAACTATCTTCTATCACTTTCTACTTTATTTTTATACAATTACTGAACTTTTCCCTCTGTGCAACGCGATACATGACATCCTGCTCTCATGATTCCGTATCAATAGCTGTATTATGCATATTGTGTTTGCATAAGTCTTTGTACCGAAGCAGAGGCCGACCCTAGGATCTTCTCAAAGACTGTATTTCTCCACAAAGCAGATCCTTCTGTGTTCTACCATCCTCGTTGTGTGTCCAGGCCATCTGAATTTTCGCAAACTGAAATTAGAAATACTGTGGCATCGCATGTTCTTCCAAATACAGCGTTTGAAGTGTTTTCCTGCCATCTAATTTCAAGATTATATGGCTGAGAAACACTGCTATAGATAATCCATATTTTTGTTTCATCGGTTTTCTAAGTTCTGAATTTAAAACGTAAAGGTATGTCCAATGGCAGCAACCTGCCGTCGGGGATGAAGATAACGCTTCATGTACTAAGCTGTATCAACTATTAGGTGGGTGGCCAGTTCACTTGCTTGCTGTCCTTACATCCACTAATTCATTTGCCAGGTACTCATGTACAGCAGAGTCGACTGGAGGAGTGGTCATGTAAAGCAAGAAATCACAACCCGGTATTTATTCGTTTCTGCGGACCTAGTTTCTAACCCGGCACGCTGTAATTTGGTGATAGCAAGCAAGTATCACTATCATCTAGGTTACCGCGCTCGTTCGCGTTTCTGAATCTACGAAACCTTTAAAACTCAAATAGCACATATATGCAAAGACGCCAGTGGCGTATCCTGGGGTCTGAAAGAGAGCATGCAACTTTTAAAAAATGATAATTTTCTACTCACCCAGTTATTTGAAGTTCAGTTCTATTCTGCGGCTCTTTCTGCTAAAGTCCTCTGTTACTTTGTTATAAAAGTCATCATTGCCTTTCATCTCTACAAGAAGGTCTTTTTCAATTGACATCATTGATAGAGCAGAAAGACGACATTGCCCCTGCGAGTTCATTATGACATTTTTAATGCGTTTTAATGCAGAAAACGAACGTTCCACTGAAGACGACGATGCAGGAATTGTCAATATTAATTCACAAAGTTTATGAAGTTCTGGAAGACCACTGTGAAGTCCTTTGTTCAAAAGAAATCTATGAACCACAAAGCCAAACGACTTTCTTATATAAATCATTGTTAAATGAACGGACACATTTTGTTCCTTCTCGTTTCAAACTGCTTAACGCAGGAATCGGTCTGCCCATTTTTACCAAGTCCAATTTTTCATTAAATGTTCGCGATTGAAACGGTCGCTCAAATAAATCTACAACAACATCATTAATAGAATCAGCCATAATAACCACCACAGTAAACAAATATACTAAGTTTAGTAATTAACAATAGCAATACACATGTTTCTGTACAAACACAAAATATTAAATATCAGCTGATTAAAATCACGTTTGAAGTTTTGAAATCGAAACTACATCGCTGTGTAAATGTGCGTGTGTGTTGAGTAAGATCACGTGACGTGTACCAAAAGTGACCAGAAATAGCTTACTAAACAAGTGTGTGTGTATGCAATCAAGATTTAAATTGCTTGCATTGTTATCATTAGTTTAACATTCAAATAAAAGTACTAGAACATAGAAATTGCACTGTTTCACACCAGTAAATAATTGTTCATCAATCAATTTATTATTTGCCAGTGCTAAATTGTTATAATAGTGATTGAATCATAAAATGTATTATTTTTTTTTTCATCGCAAGCTTACTCTGGAGACAAGGATTTAAAAAAAACACACAGTATATCACTGCGCTTATATGTAAAGGGACTATTTTAACGAAAGCAACTTTAAAATTGCTTCAGTGTGGCCACTTGCAACTTTCATATGTGTTGCCAGCACTAATTTTCGGAAAAATTCAGATTTGTGAGAAAAATATTTTAAAATATATTTTTGAGCAATGCTGCAAGGGCTAAGTTTGGATGGGGGATAGATCACTGACTGGTTTATCATTTTCGCAACTCTTGAAGGCATGCAATGCTTGCCTTGCTTATGCTTAGTATACGCCACTGAAAGACGCCCGTGTGTTGTCTGTGTCAGAATAGAATGGGGGGGGGGGGGGAGTAAAGAATAGCAACACTGTCACTTGAAATACATGTCGTGCGATGCTACTTATGAGATTTGAGAGTGAAATATGCTGCCCAATCCTATAGACGCTAAAAGTACCCAGAGGCCATGTTGATGTCCTTTGTGGCAGACCGAAAAGCGCATATATATCGCAGTCAAGCTGTAAATAATAACATAGCTCATTCTGTTCTCCGGACTACATCTTGCTAGTCTGGAAGAGTGTGAGAACGTACGCAGAAGAAGGCAAATCAGTCCTAAAATGTGAATATACTTCGTAATTTGGCTGTTTGTTGTTTATTTGAGAACCCCGGGAATTGTGAGCGATTAGCTCTTACTTCATATGTGCAGTGGGGTGGTTTTTCTGAGCTTTCTTTCGTACCCAGGAGACCAGATTTCGGCTTAGTGCAATGCTTATTAAAGGAGACTTCTACTCAGAGAGGGTCTATAATTGCATATATGATATACTACAAAGCTTCCATAAGAGCCTCAATAAAATTGCATGTAATCTACTAAGGTTTACTGTTGCATGGGTGATTTGTCTAGTGGGTCATTGGTAAGACCCACAAACGTAACCGCATAATTTGGTAGATATACGGAAGTTGTGAACAAGGATTCACAAGTCAAACACATTTTTAATGAAATGCTTAAAAACTGTTCGGAAATATATATGAAACGATTCATCTAGAAATATACCGAATATGATTCATTGATATGTGGTTAGTTTCATTGAGTAAAATGTACTTCCTATGTTGAACTACGCTTCTTCTCAACGGCTGACGAATTATATCGCAGCTATATAAAACCAATAACAATAAAAATTGAGGGTATGGTTCAGGTAGTCCTGTCGCCATAACCTCTGAGATAAGTACGAAGAACACATACTTAGAATAGACTTACCCATACACGATATATATAATATACATTACATATACATTGCAGAAGCTAATTATAGACTGATATAGCAGCTTGACTCAAGAGGAATAGATCACTCTTTCTCTCTCTCTCTCTCTCTCTCTATATATATATATATATATATATATATATATATATATAGAGAGAGAGAGATAGAGAGAGAGAGAGAGAAAACAGAGAAAATGGGGTAACACAATCACTATCACTCTATGAAAGACACTAATACGGTACTGTAGCTAGAAGTAAAATGATAGAAATAGAGAAGACAAAACTGAAAGAATCTAGATGGATAAGAAGGAATTCCATGTGACTGAAAGCATGCATAGCAAACAAGGCTACGTGGACAACAATGGCATGTTATTGACGAATCATTGGGACAACAGACACTAGCTTATAACTCATAATGTCGACACGACAACGGAATGATCGCTCGCTTCCGTGGACAGGAACTAGTGAAGGGTTTTACAAATATAACTAAAGGCTACAACGTCCTACTCAGCACGAGCCACAAGCAATGGCGTCACGAGTCAGCGATTATAACAAAACAAAAGTCATTATGTCTCTGGATGTAGTTACCAATGGAGATACGGTAGCAATAACAAATGCGTCGTTGCTTTGAAAGGATGAAAACGGTGGACTTTGTGAGTAGGGAAATGTAAGGCACTCGCACGCATGACCACCAACAGAAGATACTCGTAAATGTGTTATATTTGTAAGTCTGTATTCTTCAAATATCGCGGCGATTGGTACATAAAATTATTTTATTGGGTAAAATAGAGATAAATGCTTTCAGGTACTATTAATAATGTTTTTTACCTAATGGTGCCGACCCTCAAAGTATGAAGGTACTAATAATGCTCTTTCACTTATTTTAACGGTGCGCACGCTGAAATTGTAATGTACTATTAATGGCAGTAACATACTGGGCCACTGTGATTTTTCTTCCAAAAAGAAGGGAGGAAGTGGGGGTTGTTGAATTTTTTTTACGGGTTATTTGGTCTATGGAGGAATATTCTAAGCTTGTGGTAACGGGATTACTTGAACTTCAACCTCCACTATTTTGTATGGCCTTCGTAACAAAAAATAATGTTTCCCCGGTTTGCAGATAGTTTGGTATGTAACTAAAAGAAGTTTAATTTCGTTGAACAAAAATGTAAAGAAAAAAATGTACGTAAAATCGAGCCTTCAACCTCAGTAGAACAGTGATAATAACTTGTCCAGAGAAAATAATGTAGCAAACGGGAGTTGAACCAGGTCCGTTCAGACAGCACCAACTTGCCTCGCAACCTGTGTCAATACGTATTCCGTCTTCGTCCACATCACATCCCATGTGTTTATCCGTTCTGCCCCACATCACACCTCATGTGTTTATCCGTTCTGCCCCACATCACATCACATGTGTTTATCTGTTCTGCCCCACATCACATCCCATGTGTTTATCTGTTCTGTCCCACATCACATCCCATGTGTTTATCTGTTCTGCCCCACATCACACCTCATGTGTTTATCCGTTCTGCCCCACATCACATCCCAGGTGTTTATCTGTTCTGCCCTACATCACATCCCATGTGTTTATCCGTTCTAACACGATTTATTCAATTATTTTGGTTTCAATTCTCCAGTTGAAAGTAGTGTACAGCTGGTTTGAAATGACATGTGAAGCTTATTTATGTTTTAGTATAAATAAGTATTGGCCTATCGTTTATTAATTTATTTTTTAAATGTAAAAAATTAAACTAAGACCGTGGTGACTGGATTACCATAACCACGACCTCCGCTATTTTTGTTGGGTGTAAAAATCTGATATAAAAAAATTGGCTAAGTCCGAGTTTGAAATGAGCTTATATCATCATATGATGTACATTTTATTTAACCAAACCAAAAATCGTTCATTAATTAGTTGCTACTTTTCTTCAAACCTTAGGGATCGAAATGAAAATTCGCATTCTGTCGAGGACACGATTTGAGAGGTGGTCTAAAGAATCACTGTACTCATTTTGTGTGTAATATTTATATAGAATGCATTACTTTTGAGAAAAAGCTTTCTTTATGCTAGTCTTATTCCATATCTGTCACTTTGAAACACTTTAAGTTTTAGTAACAAAGAAAATACTTTAGCTTTTCACAAGATCAAGTCCATTAATGGGGATAGTTACATATACTTAATAGTATCACCACTATGGCATATAAAAGGCAAATGTAAATTAAATTTTCTAATGAAAAAATACTAGTGTGGATGTATATCTTCAACCGCATAAACGGATCCAATAATTAACCTGTAACTAGAAGATGTTCGATGTTTTTCTAACCAGTGTGATGTCAATGGTAATCGCAAATAAACAATATACTCAATTGACATTCTTGAATTAGTATTTCTGCTTGCTCCATATTAACTCTTTATATCCACCGAGCCGCTAATATCTACATTTTGGAGACCCACTATGCCGAAAAGCCGCTCAAATCTACATTTTAATATGAATTTACTATCGTGTTCGGCATAGCAGGAAAACCGCACGGAGATAAAGAGTTGAGATATTGAATGTGTATGATTTATATAACTTGCACGTTAAACTGAAAGTAGCTTGACTAAAATGAATGGATAGTAGCCTAGTCCAAGTCCAATGGCCACATACCACTGATTAATTATGTTCTTTCAGCTAAAAGTGTGCACGCTGATAGTGTAAGGATTGAAATATAAAGTGTTGAGAAGACATGGAGCAACGGTTCAGGAACATTTTGTTGTCTCGGACACTTAACAAAAAATGTCTGCTGCGGAAACCCAAAATATCTGTTAATTTATATTTTCATTGTAAATGATCATAATATTTCTTCAAATCTTCGCTGACCTCATAAAAGAATGCCGAGGACTCCTTATCATGTCCCCAGAAGGACCTCATGTGTCCGTGAGTCACATTTTAAGAATCATTGGCGAAGAGGATTGATTTTAATGGGTTTACCCCATATGTATTAGCCTCAACAAAGTGACACTCAGGAAGTAGCACTCCTAGCACGTAACTCCATAGCTCCATGCCATAATTCAGGGAGCTCCCCATGTATATTGTTAAACCGTGATCCTCGACACTATAAAACCTATTCGCTAATTGGAATACAGCATTCTGAATGTATCATTTGACTTTTCCCGTGATTTTCATTGACTGTCGACGCGAAGTGTAATAACGACTAATTACAATCACTGGAAAAGTCGAATTCGTCATTGTAGAAGTTTTTTTCCATTATTCAATAGGTCTTATAAAGTTGGCGGTCAAGGTTAAACCATTCAACATCCTTGTGAGTTTATTTGGTCTTAACCCTTACAACTTTAGTGTTGTTATCACATATTCTATTATTATTCTCCGTCTCATTTCATGGTCACACTGTTACTTTCTTTCGTCAATCTTAGAATTCTTCTAGTTTACCGGGAATGGCTCTTCTAAAAAAATGAAGTATTTGATACGTTTTCGTGATTTTCTTTGAGCACGTCTGACTACTTTGTGACAACAGCCAATAAAAATAACGGAAAAAAGTTAAGTGCTTTACGTTAGAATAATACATCCAAATTTAGCGCAGGTCTTATATTGTCGATGTCCATTAAGTGATGTGACAAGCTGGGCACTTCCTTCTACAAATCCCAGTCTCATGTATTGTTAATAACATCGTTTGTCTTACAAGCTCTAGAAATACAATATGTAATGAGCAAGCAGTTGATGTATGCATCCATATGAATTTATTAGTGTTATCTGCTAATTGTCCAGTGTACAAATTGCCAATATATATTATATTAGATGTTTGCCGATTCGTTCAGCGTATACAAGACAGTGACCGGTCGGTTGACAAACCTCAGGGTAGTTAGAGTACACTTGTACATTGGGCTATGTCGAAAGAACGCAATATGGCGGTTAAAAAAAATTGAGCGTATTTGACCGTGGTTAGTTTTAATGTTAATAACCATCGTGTAAATACAGAAACTAATTCTCTCATACGACTGTCATAACAGACATGTGGTTACAGACGTCCACCCTTCAACGGAAGTGGTTAAAACATTAAATATATTAGTTACCGTCGCCGACGTCCAATATGTCGGGCCATTTGTTCAAATGGACTACATATTGCTGGAAATAAAGTATGACCATTGTCATGCTATAAAAGAGATTCGGTGGGAGTGTGAGAACGAGAGAAAACAACAAGAACAACAACAATACATCAGTAACATACTTCCCACTAGTACTACATTTAAAGATAACATAATCCTGAAAAAAAATAGCAATAAAAATTTAACTTTGTATTGGTCCACGTTAAAACAAGCAGGACTTTAGGGGATAACGTGTCCACATCCACGTGACCACATTCCATCTTTTTAATGTTATGCGCACAACTATTTATGTGCGTGTTCTACACTTCTTTATCTTGTTTTTGGTGGTAATATATGGGCTTTGTCTCTTATGTGGCCTGCTATTCATATGTTCAGCATACAAACACTAACAAAAACTTGATTGATAGTCACTATTAACCATTCCTTATCTTATAGTCAATAGATCGCAATTGTAATTATTACTTCTATGATGGGTCCACATAGTTCAGCAGGATTGAAAACGAAACTAAGTGTGATATTGATAACGTAGTGTTCACTGTTCATTGACTAGTGAAAATTATATAAACTGACGAGGGTTGTGACCTTGATAACGAATAGTTCACAGTTTATTCACTAAGCCATTCCATTGGCTTGTAACGGAGATCTTCAACTATTGAACAGTTAAACCTTCCGAGGTAACGTTGACTGGCTGGCTCTTCAAGAAAGAACATCAGGTTCATCCAAATTCAAAGTCTCCTACTGGTTATGTCTCGGAACAGGCTCGACTTTTGAGTAATCTTTCACACAGGTTCACTCAGTAAATAAGGCTTTAAAAATGCATGAACTCTGAAACTCTGGTAAGACTTCATAAAAAGACGTTGCAGTTTCAAGTGACAAAACTATAAAGACCACATCTGCGACAAAGAGTAAACTGAAAAGCTGATGAACCTTTCACACATGTTCACTCGGTAAATAAGGTTTCAAAAAGGCAGGAACTCTGTAAAGACTTCGTTAAAAAATTTTTTGCAATATCAGCTGACAAGGCTTGATAAAAATGCATGGCAATTTCAGTCGACAAAGCTTCAGATAATTAATCTGCAAATTCGACTCTTCTTCTGATTAGTGCAAAGATTTAAAATGCACCATTCTATAACACTGTTCGATCAATCACGTTTGAGAGATCTAAAAACCTCTCTAAACCCTCTCTAATGGAACGAACTCCTCGGTGGTGCGTAATGCACACTCACAGTATTTGTATTTGCTGAATTGAATATACGGCGACACTTGAGAATACAACCTCTCAATGTCCCTACCTCTATTCTAAGACGAAGTATTCTCACGGGAGAGATTTATCTTTCTCTCAAATTTCATAGCTCCGCTTGACCCTTTCACTCTCTGGTCAAACCATCAGAATATCTCATATTCTGACAATTATCTTCTTTCTGAAACGCTTTTATTGCAAAACACGGCAAATAGTAAAGTGCGTCACGTTAGAATGATGCAACTCATTTTAGCGCAGGCCTTATATAGTCGATGTCTATCAAGTGCTATGACAAGCGGTGTAGCTGGGCATGTCCTTCTGCAACTCCCATTCTATTGCAGGTGAACCATACATGGTGTCACGTTTTCGACGACCTACACAAAAATCCACCTATTTAAACCAACTACTACTATAAACAGATCAATAACCTTAAGACTGATATTTTCTCTTAACATGTAAGTTTTTATCTCAACCTATCTAAACTCACTCCTAGGTTCTACATTCTATCTATAAACATTGGAAATCACAAAAACTCGCCATGACACTTTGACAATAACATAGGAGCTCCTAATAATTCCAATAGGCGACGAATTCTCTCCGACATTGTGTTGAACAGCTTGCATTCCAACATCCTTATACAAAACAACAGTGTTCGAGGAACTTATGTCTTATCTCTGGGACAGTTCGTCGATTAATTCGTCGTTACATTTTTGAGCTGCTTCTTGGTTACTGCGAAATGAACGACTGATCACTCAAAATTGATTGCAACTCGCTATATTCACATTTTCAAACGTTTTTGGGTCACAATCTTCATGAGCAGTCATGAGTTTCCACTATTTTTCTCGAAACTGTTTTACAATTATTCTAATTTTATCATATTCTGCGACGGTAAAGTTGTCAACAAGCTTAGAAAACTAGAATATTCTACTGTATACGCGTCTTTACTTAACTTTTAACGATTTTTGCAATTAAATCTCTCTCTCTCTCCGTCAGATCCCATGTATCAGTCAAGGCCAGTTGAATAGTCACGCAAACTAAAAATCTGTCAATAACCTCGTCTCCCAAAGCTAACTGCCGGGTATTTTTTTAGTCTTTTTTTTTTAAATGAACCTTCTAAGTAAAATAAATGATAATTAACTTTAGTATAATTCTTCATAAATTTTAATCCTTGTCCGTCTCTTGGTTAGCCCTTCAATCTATCACATTTAATCTATGTTATAGTTCGTGCATGTTTCGTGTCGTTAGAGAAATCTCACATGACTAGCAGTCCTAGCCCATAACGATGGAGATTCCGTGTTACATCGTTAAACACTATTGCTAATCCTAACCCCAACCGCCGCCTCCCAAAATCTAAACATCCCAGTCTCAAATACTAAACGTCCCCTTCACAAAATCTAAATATAACACTAAACCTAACACCAGCAGTAAACTTCCCTAACCGTAAGTACCACTCCACTTTCCAGAATCTAAAATACGCTGTCTCCCCCCAATAATATAATGTTCAGTAATTTAAATAGGCTACATGTTTTTAAGGAGCTCATAGTTTGTTTTGTAAAACATATCACCTTGGTGTGGACACATTATCTCGTAAAGAACCAAACATACAATACTCCGTTACTCAGACTACCTCCTGCTGATCGGCAGAAACTTGAGAACCAAAGTAGAAGAAATATAAAATAAGCACCCAATCCGTGCATAAACTCAAGTTGTATGTAATTATTATTCCGATGTATAAAAGAGTCATAAATATCTCAGTTTAAAATAGTATTTCCGTACAGCCAAGAGAAGTAAAGAAAAGCCTAATGGACCATACCGAAATATCATTTGTGTAGAGCAGGGGTGTGCAAACTTTTTGTGCAGAGGGCCGCATTGAAAATTGTAACGCTATTGTGGGGCCGCATATAATATTATGTATATTTAGCAATATATATATATATATATATATATATTTAAATGATGTCAAATTGGGGAAAAAATATTGTATATATAATATATAAGAAAGTCGAATTACAATTCCAATGGATTTCTGTGTAATATTAATGGGGGAAAAAAATCATGTTTGACGATTGCCGTTTATTTAAAAATGTGTTTGAGGGCCGCAAAATATCCAATGGCGGGCCGCATGCGGCCCGCGGGCCGTAGTTTGCCCACCCCTGGTGTAGAGCAACAAATCTTATATTTATCGTTGAGAACAGTTAAATATCCCGACCTAGCCTTGAAACTTGCTAATTTCGAAGCGCATGCATGACTAGTTAGGATTTACATTTCAAGTCGATACTATGTAACTCGAACCCGTTCTCCATTGATAATCCAGGCAATTTCCGGGACACCGGTGAATCCTCGTTCTAAAGTTTAAATGATTAAATCTGGAGGTCGATATCAGTGATGTGATTAGTGTAAATCTGCGTGGCTTTGTCTCGAAACAGAACACAATTTACGAAGCCATTCTAGAACAAAGTGTGGAAACTGAAGCGCTGTATTGCAAATGAGTCTTGCGTCTATTGTATTATGAATACATGGTTAACCTGATTATATTACTATCTGTAGAGTATTATACAATTACGAGACAGATAGTTCCTATATAAGATCAATTGCTTCCTTGAACACACAGCCTCGGACAGTCACTCGTGACTGCTTTTTGTTCTCTATGGCGCCGCTTCTCATTCGCCTGATAGCGAAAGCTTATCAACCAATTATAAAATTATTTATATAGAATTAGTTTGGACGTGGTCCTGGCATTATACAAATATTGTTTACCTGACCCTGTTCTTATGTTTGGACGTGGTCCTAGTATTATACAAATATTGTTTACTGGACCCTGTTCTTATGATTGAACCTGGTCCTGGTATTATACAAATATTGTTTACCTGACCCTGTTCTTATGTTTGAACCTGGTCCTGGTATTATACAAATATTGTTTACCTGACCCTGTTCTTATGTTTGAACCTGGTCCTGGTATTATACAAATATTGTTTACCTGACCCTGTTCTTATGTTTGAACCTGGTCCTGGTATTATACAAATATTGTTTACCTGACCGGTTCTTATGTTTGAACCTGGTCCTGGTATTATACAAATATTGTTTACCTGACCCTGTTCTTATGTTTGAACCTGGTCCTGGTATTATACAAATATTGTTTACCTGACCGGTTCTTATGTTTGAACCTGGTCCTGGTATTATACAAATATTGTTTACCTGACCGGTTCTTATGTTTGGACCTGACACTGGTCTTATGTTTATAAAATATGGCCGCAGTCTCAGAGAGAATGAGAAGCAGTGCACTGTGCACAAGAACACACATCTCTGGTGGTACCTGATCTTCAGAGTTCAGTTATACTATCGTCCATGTGTTGACAGGGATTCGAAGGGGAGAAAATAACAGTAATAATGTTTATCTTTCATGCATGTCACAAGAATCAATTAAGGAGGTTATGGTGTGAAGTTGATTGCCCCATCCAATACGAGTTCATAGTGACCCAGAAGTCATACTGAAGTCAACTTTGTCAAGTCGAAAGGTGCAGATTTTGCAGCACAGCAGTAAACCACGACACAATTCCAGTCTCAGGATTGCATCCTACTAATTGGAGGATTTTGAGAACGAACTGAAAAGAAGAAGAAGAAACTATAATAATGAAAGCAGAACTGCAAAAAAATAATTAAAAAATTAAAAAAAAACTAACGAAATATATTTCCTCTAATATAAACAGTCACCGGTGTTCCAACTGGATCCTGGATTGTTCAGGATGCAAGAAATAGAACCACTGTCCTCTTTCCAGGCATGTCATAGGATGCGACTAAGGAAAGTTAGGCGTTAGGCTGGCAACATATTGCCTGTTAGAAGGTCCTCATTGTTATTGCATTTCTTGTTTTAATTTTTACTTTTGTCTTCTATCAAATAAACCCGCTCCTATGACAAATGGGGACTAGACTGCTAGTCATTTTCAGAGTGAATAGAGAGCACTGTCTTCTTTCCAGGTATGTCATAAATCGGGGGCGGGGGGAATTAGTGAAAGGTTAGACTGACAACCTGTCGCCTGTGGAAGTTAGACTGACAACCTGTCGCCTGTGGAAAATAAATTCACGATTTGTAAACTAGAATTCTTGTTTCGAATTCTTACTTGTATAAGTTATTTACTCAGGGAGAGTAATCACTTATGGGAGTGCAATGATATATGTCTTGGATGCAATGATATCTGTCTGGAGTGCAATGATATCTGTCTGCAGGACTATGATATCTGTCTGGAGTGCAATATATATCTGGAGTGCAATGATATCTGTCTCGAATGCAATGATATCTATCTGGAGTGCAATGATATCTGTCTAGAGTGCAATGATGTCTGGAGTGCAATGATATCTATCTGTAGTGCAGTGATGTCTGTCTGAAGTGCACTGATGTCTGTCTGGAGTGCAAAGATGTTTGTCTGGAGTGCAATGATGTCTGGAGTGCAATGATATCTGTCTGAAGTGCACTGATGTCTGTCTGGTGTGCAAAGATGTTTGTCTGGAGTGCAGTGATGTCTGGAGTGCAATGATATCTGTCTGAAGTGCACTTATGTCTGTCTGGAGTGCAAAGATGTCTGTCTGAAGTGCAATGATGGTCTGTCTGGAGTGCAAAGATGTTTGTCTGGAGTGCAATGATGTAGACTCACAACTCATAACATAAATTGGTGTCAGGCTGTGTGTGTTTATTTGTTAATGGGGGATTAAAGTCTTTGACTGGCGCACGACTCTTCCACATAAGACCGAAGTATATATCTTAGCCTCTGAACTATACGGTATTTGTAGCAAAGTCATTAGAACATTGCACATTGGGTCAATAAATAAAGTTTGTTCGGAGTTCGATTGCTAGTGGCATTGATTTATATTTTCTTTAATTTTAAAAATCATGTGCACATATAAACAGGTCTTTGGTGCATTTAAATATTAATAAGCGGTTATTCGTTTTTGTTGTTGTTATTTTAAAGATATTCCTCCACATCTGAGTGTAGGCCTATGCTATGGTGCAGCGATAGCGTGTAGAAACCTAAACGTCAAAATCATTGCTAATTTATATGAAAAATATTTGCATCTGTTATATTTTTTTCGCGTTTTATTCTCGCCAGGGAAACGTCGTACATTTCTCCGATTTTATATATATCCTTAGTTTTAGATGTTTAAGTCCCCTTTTCCGATGAAGTACATTGCTACTGTTTTGCTGGCATTAATTAAAATACCCATTTTGTCATCAAGCTTGTTACTTTATTTAGTTTCCTTTGAATCCGTACTTTTAGATAACTGATTTTATTGTTTGAGCTCCAGATTGCAGCATCATTTGCAAACTGTGACATCTATTATTAGTATCAGTGAATTCTTCTCCTAAATCATAGGCAAGCTGACTTAATCGTTTTTATTTTTTTTTTTAAATTAATATCACCAGTTCTCCTTTTGATATTATCTTTTTTTTATTCACGTTTCTCCTCACGACACTCCGCTCCCCAACATAAAGTCGGTTTTGTTGTGATCTGTGTGTATTAAAGCTTCTAATATTTCTCTTTAGTTGAGTGACTTCCTAAATCCTAGTCTTGTAATGAGTCACCTGAACCATTATTCAATGATTACTCACTATGTTGCCTAATTAATCACTGGCTAACACCTTCAGTCAGATGCACATTCCCCCGATAACTATCACACATGCTGCAGTATGTGTCAAAAGCGAACAAAAGTATCCATCATTATTTATTATTTTGTCCATTCTGTTGTCAGAATTTACTCACATTATTTTAATTCGTCCGATCTCTAACTTGGAAACTGTCAACACTTTTCACCACTCCTGAGATTCGTCTGCGACTTGTCATATTGACTTAAGAGACAGTTTAGACGGGCGACAAAACTGATGGATCATCATTTGATAACATCGCGGGCTTATTATGGAGAGAGTGCAAATGTCAGCACTGGACATCTTCAAGATTAATTTTGTTCCCTATTTCACATTTGCATATTCGTGAAATATTATGACATATAGGGCATATCTTATGTTTATTTAATGACGTGACCTTTCATTGATTGAAAGTAGAACAAGAAAAAAGAAGTGATGGAGATTGATTGTAAAAATATTAGAAATGTAAAGGTAACATATTGAATGAATAAGGTCATGAAATGAAATACATGACAGAATCAGACAAATCTTACACACGCTTAATTACTGTTGTGTGCGTACAAACATGCATACACAGTCAAATTCCGGTGGAATCAAGAATAGTGACACAGACGTAATTATTTAGACGTTGAAATACTTTCTTAGTTTTCTTCTGCACAAAACTAATCCCCATTGAGAGCAACTTCTTGAAGTGGTGATCGAACTTAGTTCAGTCAATAGACATTGGAACTTAAGATTGGCTGGGCCATCCTTGACATCGAGTAGGGCTACAGTCTTACCCAAGCAAACAAGGGTGTTGAAGCCGGAGATACCACGCTGAGTTGAGAGGCGCACCAGCATCCATGTTATCGTGCAACACACCAAACATAAAACAAGTTTTTTTTTAATTGATACATTTTCAGAAAAGGAAATTAAATGTCTCATAAAAACCATAATTCGACTTTTTTATAGTCTACACCCCACCTACCTATTTAAAGTCTACATACCATCTACCTATTTAACGTCTGCACCCCACCTACCTATTTAAAGTCTACATACCCTACCTATTTAAAGCCTGCACCCCACCTACCTATATCCAACGACATATCTACAACCCTGACCAGAAGCCATGCTGAATTGAGATGTGTTAGGCCCTAATGAACAGAAATATTAGGTTAGAAATTAGATTAGGTATGTTGATTATCTTCTTCGCACACCGGACATGTCCATAGGTGCTCAGATCTCCGCTTCAGTATATCTCTGAGGGTATAACAGCAGATGGTTCCGGTTCTATTTTGGATCAGTGCTCTTTTTGAAATGTTCGTTAGCTGTTCTCTTCGGGCCACGCCTCCTATCCTCAGTCCCCAGTCACCCGTTCTATATATTGACTTGTGCTCATTTATCTCCTGGAGCAATATATTCCATTCTAAGGACTACATTTGTCTAACCAGCAGGAGATTGAGAATCAGCGTTGAAGAAACAGAAGAGCTAGTGAATGTTTGGAGGTTTCTGCTGTGTATTACCTGAGTTCTTTATTCCTACTTAGTACATCTCAGTGTGGGACATGAAAATTTTTTTGAAATTGGCGTGTAAGTGGGAAACAGAAAAATAACGATTTCGACCGTAGCCTCTATATTTAATAGTGCTTGAATAGAGTCGACAATATTTATGATTTTAATTTTTGGTTCCAGGAGAAAGTATTTTTCCCCGAAAGGGGATCACTAGCGAAAACCAACGTCAGCAAAGTCCTCTATACAGAAAGTAAAGAAGCCTTCATTCGTTACGTTTATTATTGTCGTGAATTTTATTGATCACTATTTTATACTTGGAGTCGCATGCCACAATAAAAAGCTAAGACCGACTAACGAAATGCACGAACATAATCACAAAAGAGACGTTTACTTTCTGTACCATTTTGGGACAAATATTCTAGCGTATCCAATCTGGTGTCTAAAGAAAATAATTGACCTTCTATGCAAGTCAACAAGGTTTTTGAGCTTTTTTCCCTATAAATCTTGTCTATTGTTCAAATAGATATCTTTTTCAGGCCTACTAGACGGTTCTGTACCCGACCTGCCCATCGAAACATAAAATTTCGTGACCTCCATGCAAGTTTTCGTGTTTCCAAGGAGAGAGATGTGGCCCACGTTAGGAACCACATTTCTAACCGACACTCGAGATAGGCAGCACTATGTACTATTGAGATGGATGGATTACATCCTCTTCACCGTTCCTGCTGTCCGTAAATTGGGTCAACACTTTTATGCCAATGTTTTACTCTTCCCCAGCCCTTGTCAATAACTGTCATGAGTTCATGGTTCCCACTGCTTATTTATGCCACAAACATGTAACCCTTCTCATCCATTTTTTAAACAAACAAAAAATTACACAAAATCAATATTTTTTTCACATTGCAAAATATATTTCAAAAATTCAAACTATTTAATTGGTGTATAAAAACAATTTTGTTGGTCATCTTTTGTCAAACCCTTGTCAACAGCTGTCAAACTTGTCCCTCTCCAGTTGTTCACGTATTTTATGTACCTTCCCTGTTAAGACTATCGAACAATTTTTCCTTCCTTATTAATTTAAAGTATCAAAATATATATTCACGTTCTTATTTTAATAGTTTATATTTGTTGCTGTAAATATTATTTCATCATGGGCCAAAGCTGTACAAACTTATATAATTTATTGCCAAAGTATTTAACAAGCTTCTTTTATCTAAATGACGCTGGACTCAGTAATTATGTTATGTTCCTCCAGAGCCATAGGCGGCGCATATGGCAGAAACAATAGCTTTCCATTTCTGTCTTTGTGTTGCCAGGTCTTTCAATTCTTGCGTGTTGTTTAGGTTCAGTGACATGCCTGCTCTATTAATGGTTCTTCGCAGAGTTTCTCTAGGTCTCCCTCTTCTTCTTACCCCAAGTGGCACCCAATATAGTGGCTGATGGGGAATTCTTAGGCTGTTAATTCTGAGAACATGGCGGATTTAAGTCCATCGCTTTTGTCTAATAAAGGAAGATATATAGGTTTGTTTGCATTCCTCTCTTATAGTAGTGTTAGATTTAAGTCACGCCACTTAACATTCAGAATGGTACGTAGGCATTTGTTTTCAAAGAAGTCTAGTCTCTTATCTGTGGATTTTGTGGCTTTCAATTTTCCTATTCTATCATACGGATTATGTTGGAGTTAAACAACCTGAGTTTTGTGGTGTTTCTTAGTGTGTTTGACGTCCAGATGTTTCGTAGTTTATTGAAAGCACCCGCTGCAAGGGCAATACGGTTTAAAATGTCTTTTGATGAGTCTCCATCCAGTGCTAGATTGGTGCCTAAATATGTAAATTTTTTGACTTTTAATAATGGAATATTTTGAATTTTTATGTCGCCGTTGGATCTCGTAAAATCTAGTATATAAGTTTTTGATGTTTTGATTTTCAGGCCTATCTGATTCAGTAGTTATAAGAGTTCAAAATATGTTGAATAACATGTTTAATGTTTTCCGGCGAAACGAACTAAATATTCCTATGATAGAAGAGATATTTCCTTGGCTAAATGATGCAATCACTTGTCCCATGCTGTTTTGAGCAAGTCTTTGAAAATGCAAGCCTCGTGTAACGAGATTGATGAGTCTTAGAATAAATCTTTAATCTTCTCTAATTCTCGTTCTTGTGTTAGCAACATCGATAAGGCCTGTTATTTTGGAAGATAGCATATCATATAGGCGCTAAGTTGTAAAATATATTATTTTATGTAATATAAGGTGAAAGCGTGAATTTGAGAATATGGACCGCATACAAATTTATACTATATGTGTTTCACAATTTTAAACTGAAGATCCAGCAAGGTCAGAAAATCAGACAACTGGTCCACCAGACCAATCATCATGCAACAGATAGCCTGTACTATGTACAGGCCTAAAGAGTGAATATTTCATTTTGTAGAAGACCCACATCACGTCATCTATACAATTACGTGTTTAAGCTTCTCTATGTAGGAGACTTCTCAAAACATTGTACACCGCTGAGAGTTAGAGATTTTAGGGTTTCAAATCAAGCTCTAGAGAAATCTTGCATGCACCAAAGAATGCACGAGCTTTCTCATTTAGAACCTGGAAAAGTTTGCAAACATGTCATTGCAGCAGAAAGACACACTTCATTGATCTATACTTTGAACCCGTATTTTATAAATTAAAGCAAGGCTGTTAAGTTTTTATTCGTGTGACGTTAGTCCTCGATTCTGGCATGAATATAACCAAACAAGAAATCAGTTCATAAAGCACACAGATTCAAGAAGCGAGAGGCAACAATCCGTAAAATGGTGGATTGATTGAAACGGATATTATGTTTGCTCAAGGAAAGCTCATAGATTACACAAAATGAGATTGATTGGTTAGAAGGTCAACAGAAAGGTCAGATCTTTGAAAGAAACAAAGGAATCTTTAATAAAAATTAAACTGAGACAGTTTCAAGACAGGGTCAGAAAATTTTGAGAAGAGATGAACAAGTTCAAACAATTATCACAAAAATCTGTTAAAGTTAACATTCTCGTTCTAGTCCATTCACTATTATGTAAGTATATCAAATAATTCACGAGTTATGTGCGTTTATTTAAACGTTAATTGTCTTTGTGTTAGCCACTCTCAACGTTGTTTTTTTATTACAAATTTTAAAATGTGGTATTCATATATTTAGAACGATGAATTGACAGTATAAATATCAAGCGATGTTTTCCGTGCAAAGATGGTAGCATATTTTATTCAGGACTTAGCGATTAAACTATATTTTTTAGGCTGTAGTGATTTTCTAGGCAATATTTACGTGCACTTGCTTGTCTTTGCTCTATGAACCTGTCCTAAAAAACAATTACCTGCAGCATAAACTGAACCTGGTACCCGAAAAGCTTTATACCTCTCTATCACTCCTTCATGTATGCGTGATTAAATTATGAAAGGACATCGGCTGCTAGATTACTAGATTATCTTTCAGTACCTCTTCTTCTGTATTCGATCTCAAACTTTTTACATATCTTCTTCTTCTTCTGCGTTTGTTCTCAAACTCCTGCAGATTAGCAGGATTTAGTCCAGAGAACGGAATTCTTTGTGTCATGGTTTACATCATTGATGCGACATCTGCGCCTTTCGGTCTGACACATCCGACTTCAGCATGGCTTTGGGTCATTGCCCTATGTGGGATGGGACAGCCACCTCCCTCCCATAACCTCCTTAGTCGCCTCTTACGACATGCAAGGAAGGTAAACAGTGTTGCTATTATTTGCTCCCCTTTTGGGCCTCGGTTACACACGGGCGACTTTCTACATATTAGAATGATGTAGTCCGGAGAACGAAATTAGTTGTATCATGATTTACAGCTTCCCTGCGATATTTGCGTCATTATGACTCACACATCTTACTTCAACATGGCGTCTAGATCATTTTGATAATCTAAAGAATTGGAAGAGCTAATTCCTATACAAAACCTCATCATTTGCCTCTTACGACATGCATGACAGGTCACAGTGTTGTAATTCTTTGCTCCCATTTCGGGTCCATCAACACACGATCTCTCTCAACATAAATACCGTATATATGGTGGCTATAACGTGACTGTGCACTAATTGAAAATTAAATTTATGTGCTCAATCAAGACCGTCTCCAATTACGCCCTTTCAACTGAATTAATTAGAACCCCAATTCGTTACGTTTTTGATTATTATTAGGATTTTGGTTGATCACTATTTACAGACTTGGTATCGTATGCCAAAAATAGCTAAGACGACTCTAAGTATATAAATAGTCACCAACCGAAAAGCCAGCAAAGGGCCCTCGTTCGGTCATGTGACATTTCTAGATAACAGGTCTTACTGGAGACGGTCGTGGCTCAATCTGACATCATTGAAAATTGTAAATTTCTATTGTCCAGCATGCTGTGTACCTTAACAAATTGCTGTTATCTGCAGAGTTAACTTTTTTTTCTTTGACCAAAGGAAATGCTTCATTATGCTACAAGCTACTTTACCCAATACGCAATGAACATGAGCAGTAATGTTTCTTCGTACATGTTGTAACATGAGTGAATTCACACAAACCCAACGGAAATACAGTTCAAGTGAAGTAGTGTCGCCAGCAATGTAAATAAATGCACAGAGACTATAAAGACACATAATAAAATATTCGTTATGTTTGTTGTGATCACAACTTTACCTACTTCACCCCATAGACACAAACTTAATATAAATATAAACTCTTGTGACAGCTGACAATAAGAACTAAAACAAGACAGATGCAAATTGACAATTTCGAATTAAAGAACGAAACATATTTCGAGTATTTGAGCACAAACATAAATCGCTCAGGATTATGTGCTGTAGAAATCAAGAGAAGAATTGTAATGTTGACATTGAAAATGAAAAATCTTTGGCAAGGTACCAGCAGCATAAACAAACTATGTATAGTCAGAACATGCGTATTTCTAGTGTCGGTGTACGGTTGCGAGATATGGATATTAAAAATAAAACAGTAGCAAAGAGAATAGCTGCTTTCTAAATGAAATGTTACAGAAAATGTGTACGTATACCATGGACAGCTAAAAAGACAAATCAGGAAATGTTAAGATCAATAAACGTCGAAGAGGGATGGCTCCTTAACAATATCATAACAAGAACGCTGAGTTTTTTTGTGTCATATAGAGACACAAACGCATGGAACGAATACTAGCCTAAGGCATAATTAACGGCAGAAAGGAAAGATGACGTCCAAGATGGTCCAAGATGACGATGGTGCAGTGATATATCAGATTGTTTTAAACTCGACCAGAATGGTGGAGTGTTCAGAGAATCCATAAGGAAGAACACGTTCTGGAAAAATGTTACATGCTGCTGAGATGCGAAAACCATTTAATATCTGAAAAAAATTATAAATAAAAGGAAAACTTATAAATGTAGCACGAAGAAAATTCATTTAAAATGAAGTAATATAAAACTACATTACTTGTTAATATTTCCACTGTTATTATTTTAGACAAGTGAAGAATTATATTGACTTTTCTCTGCAATAATAATTTCAAGAATCTACCGGTTAAACGAAATTCGAAACCAAAATGAAATTCTAAACCAAATCGAAATTCAAGCTATTCGCCGTCTTTCCATTCCTGCAATTGTATCATTGAAATCTTACATCCAATTGAAATTGCATTAGGTGTTATGTTTCATCGAGTCCGGCGCTACATGTCATCAATTTGAATTCTGTTATGCTAATTGGTGAATTTTAAAACGGACCAATTGATCATTTTTAAGGTTTAAGGACGGTCAGGAAAGCGCCGTGTGTTCTGTGTTAAAAGGATTTTAAATGAGATTATTATCAAAGGAATTAACAGTATTTTCTGTACAGCAGAGACCACATCGATATATTATTCATGTATTCAAGATCGAACTAGCGATGTTTTAGTTAATATTTTCTTTTGCATTTAATTCATAGGCCTATTATCTGATTTTCGCTTTGTACGAACATTCTATTTGGAATCAATAAAGTAAATTAGTTTGTATGCCTCAATCAATCACGTGATAATGAAGGGGTTTTTAGTAATAATTTGCTTCCGAAGATGAAGTTGCTAACGCTGTGACTAACTCCTGTACTTATTATTTCCATTTTTTATTCACTACAGGCTCCCATTGTGTGTCGCTTAGTGCTATATTCAGTTGTCAACTTAGTCAAAGTCTTGAGGGAAAGATTAACGTAAAACAATCACCATGCCCCTTTTCAATCTCTCGTGAGCTTTACATTAATACTTTCTTGTCATTTCATTGTTATAAAGATTCGTTATATTCGTTCGTTAGACCTCGCGAATACGTCCCAGAGTGTCGCCTTGGTTACATACTATCTCTAAATCCAAGCTCCGTCTCGTGAGCATGACTTCAATATTTATACTGGATATCAACATTATTAATTATTTATGTTTCAAAGATAAGGTATGCCTCTTAGAAGCAGAGGTGCTCAACTTTTGATCCATCCTTCATGGTCTAGTAATGGAGACATAAAATGTATTTTATAGAAGCAAAGTGACATTGGATCCCATACGTTAAAGACGAACTTTTTAATAGGAAAAAACAACCACACACATTTCAAAAAATATTTTTTTCACTATAAATTGGTAAAGTTTCCTTTTAAGGACATAGACATCAATTCAATATTTTTTTGGCTGTAGTGATTTTCACTATAATATAACAATAGTAGCCCATGACAATTAATTGTGATGATTGAAATTACAACTCGTTACAAGCTTCTAAATGCGCGGCTCAGTCCTCGTTAATACCTACCTCCTTTCATTCTCAACATACTTGACCCGATCATGACCGTGGATATTATAAAACCTATTAACTAATTGGAAAACTAGCCTTCGCAATGACTCATTTGACTATTCATGTGATTTTCATTGTTCACCATGAATATGAGGAGCGCGGTAGCCTAGTGGATAGTGAGCTTGCTTCCTATCATCTGGTTACAGCGTGCCAGGTTCGAACCCACGTCCGGACATTAAAAAAAAATCCGGGTTGAGATTTCTCACTTGACACGACCACTCCTCCAGTCGACTCAGCTGTAAATGAGTACCTGACGCATGAGTATTTTGGTATGACGCATTTTTAGGGAAGGTAAAAAAACAGCAAGGAAGGGAACTGGCCACCCCACCTAATAGTTGCTGCAACTTAGTACATGAAGGGTTATCTTCATCCCCGACGGCAGATGCCATGGAACCTACCTTTACCTTTACTATGAATATACTTTGTGTGACAGCCAATGCAAATCAAGGGAATATCCAAAATGAGTCATTTTGGCAGGGTTATGTTCACATTAGCCAATATGTCTTATATTGCTTATGGTCATGTCCCCACTAATTTACATAAACTTTTAAGATCTTGTTGTTAGCTGGCCTTTCTTATCTCTGACGTATCTACCGTACATTGGTTTAACAATTAAATATATAATATATCAGGGAATGAAGATCCAGTATGATTATACATGCATGTCAATCCAGGAAGCGTATAAGTGAAGTAGAAAGTTTCAAAACGGCATGAATTCTATGGCAGCCTATTCAGGATCGGATCAGAATCGAGTAGTGATCCCCAGAGCATAACAGTCTGCAATATAAGACTTATGCACATAATTAAGTCGGTCTTCATTCGTTACTTTGTTTTGTTATTGTCGTGTTTCTATTTGTCACTATATAAATATATATATATATATATATATACTTGGAATCGCATACTAAAAATAGCCATGGCGACTACAAGTATATAAATAGTGAACAAAGGTAACACGATAATAATAAAAACGTAAGGATTCAATGCTAAATTTATTATATGTACAGGTATCCTATACCGTCGAAGGTCACGCCCAGAGTGGATTGCAACAGTTGAAGCCCCCGTACAGAAAATCGTCAATTAAGTGTGAGTAACATTACCGTGCATCTAGACGTCAGTCAAGGTTCTCCATATCACATCATCAATGATATACAACATTACCACAAGTGTCTGCAGGGTCGGTGTCACGGCAGCTTGATTTTCAGGATCGATGAAGATGTATAACAAGTGTTGCATGAGTGGTTAGACACGCAACCAGGCGATTTTTATTTACTACAGGAATCCAAGCTCTTCAAAGACACTAGATGACATATATCTAACGCAATGGTGATTACAGTGGAAACTTATACAGTTATGTACTTTTTCAGAAAATATTAATCATAAGCACATAAATTTAGATTTTCATTTGAAACAAACACGTATTTGTCTTCGTTTATCATTCCAGAGAGCATACACTCTTATTCTGGAACTTTGGGACCAGGACATACAGGGACCAGGTTAGCATGTCTGTTTATTGCAGCTTGCCTGAACGTATTAAGTGATGAACTTTTAGTTATTTAGAGTACACAAACAATGTTAGAGATACTACCAGAGTACCAACAGGGAAACTATATAACAATTGTGACGCATATATTCCGACTGTCAAGGTTGCAACGTAGAAACTATTGAGCTATAATCTTAGATCCCAGTTTGTGATTTCTCTGAGAGATTGAAGATCAACACTCCAAGCGTTCCACTCTGAAAACTACCAGACCTACAAACACTACTGACTGAAGTGTGTAACCAGCGTAAGGTAGCCATGCTGTGGATACCATCTTCCTATGGAACACCAAGAAATGAGGGAGCCGCCACCTGGAAAAGAAGGGCGCTACAGATGACTAACCAGATGTACCAATCATTTAACATCAGAAAGAAATCAAACGATTAAACCAACCAGAAAGCCACAAACACCAACACTAGATGACTATGAGTAAATGAATAATACAATATAGAAGAATCGATGATTTATTAACAAAGAAAAATCATGCAGCAGAAACGATTCGAACCAGGTCTGCTCAAATGGCACTCAATCGTCTCGCGTATTGAGTCTTCCTTCTTCAACGGATGGATGTGGTATGGTCGAAGACGGCAGAAGTGGTAACTCATGGTACGAGGCGATTGGATGTCATCTGAGCGGACCAGGTTGAAATCCTGTCTACTTCATAATTCTCAAATTATGAAAAGACCAGAACAAGTTGTACTTCTATGTCTCAGTACAGGGCACAAACGACTCCGCATTCCCATGGACACAAATTCAAAATTGGCAACACAACTATGTGTACACGTGGACATGCACCACAACCTGCAGAACATATTCTACAAGAATGTCCTGAAAATGAGATGCTGAGATGAACATGCTGGCCGATAAAAACAACATAAGAATCCAAGCTATATGGACTTCTGTGTAAGCTACACAAGACAATGAATTTTATTGAGGAGTAAAAATGACAGATATTGACATGTTCTAAGCGAACGAAAGAAGTTACTCCTGAAATCATCAATATTCCTTTTCAGACACTGTTAACTGTTGGTTATGTATTAGTAATAGGCATATTTTGATAATTTCACATCTACTGACTGAGTAATTCTACTGCCTATGGCCAACCCGCTGCATCTGCCTAGCTTTGTTGGTTGTAGGAAACTCTACTGCCTGTTTATAACTCTCCTGTTTGTGAATACTCTACTCTTTGTAGTTAACTTTACTGGCTGCGAAAACTACTAGTGGTTGCTAACTCTACTGGATAATTCTTCTTGCCTTGGGTGATTATGCAAGATGTGAGTAACTATTCTTAACCTGGATATTTCTGCTGGTTGTGAAAAATTATACAGGCTGTTAACTCTGTTCAATATTGCTAATTCTGTCGCTGTTCTAAATTCTGTTGCATATGGCTAGTTATTTTGGCTGTTCTAAATTCTGTTGAATAATTGCTAGTTCTGCTGGCTGTTCTAAATTCTGTTGGTTATTCTAGTTGTGTTGGCTGTTATAAATTATGCTGAATATGGATAGTTCTGTTCGCTGTTCTAAATTATGTTGAATATGGCTAGTTCTGTTAGCTGTTATAAATTCTTTTGGATATGACTAGGTCCGTTGGCCATTATTAACTCTCTAAAGTATGCTTATTGATGGAAGTGACTAACTTTGCAGCATAGTTATAAACTATGGAATATAGTAGGAGTGAAACATCACGAGATGGATATACTACAGTCTGACAGCCATGACCAACAAGGAAATAGACAGGGGATGTTGGATGTCCATTGCAATCAACTTTCGTTGCGGAGACGGCATTTAATAATGATGTCTTTTAATACATATTTATAATGTGGATAGGTGAGAGTGCTGTTTCGTGTCTTTCGTCAATTATACGGTCTTGCAAGTGCATCGGGAACCATTGTTCTAAAGTGATTAATTTGACTTTCGTGATATTCATTGATCATCTTATGTATAATTTGTGTCAACGGCAAATGAACATAACAGGAAAAGTCAAATCTCCGACTAAAGAACGAAGAAGAAGAAGAAAAGGCAAATATGTCAGGCTAGAAGGATGGTCCCAATTGATCCTAGATCTTATAATGACGATGGTTACGGTTGTTGTGTTTTATCCATTTTTTCATTTTTCAACATTATTTATATATTGTCTTTCTCGTCTGTTCTTGCGAAGGTCGCAAAGTGAAAAAAACCGTCATATTTTGTTAACATAACATGTTCTATTGTCTTTTCTTTAAAATAGTCGTTTTTTACTTTACCCTTTATCATTACTAACACTTGGTACACATATATATGTGTTTATATTGTAGGTTATTAAGAATGTTATACAATTCTACCGAAAGAGAAGTGAGTTTTTTAAGTACCAACCTGATCATAAAACAATAATTTCTGCAGTAGCGTCAATTGCACAACACATTATTATGTGATTGAATATTTCTGCTAGACAAGTAGATTTTGGTTATGGTATAATATTTAGCAACAATGCGCTCAACTTGGAAAGAAATGACGGTACTATGATTGCAGTCGAACCCCCGTTCTCGTTCTTATTTCCCATTAGTGCCAACTTAGGTATAATTGATCTAAATTAGGGCCAACTTGTGTTTAATTGATCTAAATATTCTATTTAATAATAATCAAAATTAATTGAAATATTCATGTTTTACTGTTAGAGATTAGGGTTATTTATGTTTTACATAGCTAATCCTAACCCTAAATATAATTATATTTAAATTAATAAATGATAAACATAAACCGATAAAAATAGGCAAGGGGAATAATCACACAGGTAGGCACTAATTGGCGCAACGAGGGTTGGACTGCGATCATAGTACCGAAATGACTACCTACCTGTGTGCGATCTTTTGCCCAAAAGGAAATAACAAAATGTATGATCTTATTTTTACTAAAGGTAAAAGTATAGTTGAAGGAAAACGATAACCGAATTAGGCTACGTCCGTAAATTACGTCATCAATTGGGGAAGGGTGGGTATGTAAACGTTTAATAATATCAACGTATAATTGTTGATAATGTGACAGGAGGGGGGGGGGGAGTTACACAATTTGTCGTAAAAATACTGTTTTTATTCAGAAATTAAGTTGTTTTTATGTGAAAAATCGTTCTTAAAACCAGAAAAAAATATGTAATATTTCGTTTTATTTCTGAAAAAAATGTGCAGGCTGTCATGAATATGAGATGTGAAAATTGTGTATTATTTTCGTCCTGTTACTTCAAAACATTGGGGGGGGGGCTGGACGGAGAGGGGGATAACATTTTTGATATGTTTAATCATGAGGGTTGATATTCTTGAAAGTTATCCATAGAGAGGGAGGACGTATCGGTGGTGAATAGTTTGACAGCAAAATTGTTGACTTAGTTTATGGACAAACTTTTATCATGTTCTGTGTTAACCAAAATTGTATTTTATTGTTCTAACAGATACTAATTAAAACAGTCTCAAGGAAGACTTACTTGTAGAAATGTTACGTTATATTCTGCTGCCAATATAAAAGCTGCCATTTAGATAAAAATATCTGAAATTTGACTTATACTGTCAAACTGTAGAACATGAGTTTCATGACTTATTTATACTAACCATTGAGTACTGCATAACATTCCTTTGATTTCTTTGACACATTACAGACGATCTAATAGAAAGAACAGTGCATACGGGCATGATTCTGCCAGGACAAGATTGGCATACTATAAGCCATAGTGGAATTACAGCTAGTACTACTTTCCGTCTCAGAGTGAGATGTCATGAACATTACTACAATACCACCTGTACCAAACTTTGCAGGTAAGAAACTTGTGTTTATTGTCAAAATATAGCTATTGTAGTTAGTTGTCTGCTGCATTGAGCCTTTGTTCTAGTTACTAACTCAAATGAAGAGTATACTGTGTAAAGTGTTCCTGTCAATAGAGGTGAGAAAGAGAATTCTTAAGATATACTTATCACAGCTTCTAACATATAAATGCGAATAATGAACAATAAATTAACAGGATAGTGGAAACTTTGATGCTACAAAGATGTGGTTCTATAGAAGAATGCTGAGAGTGTCATGGACAGCTAGCAAGCCAGCTAGGTGGTGATGAGTGAGTCAAATGCCAGAGAGGGGGATACTTAATCATATCAGAACGAGACAATATTTATATTTGGACATGTTATGAGACAGGAGGGTTCTGAAGAACATAGTTACAACTGGCAAGCTAGAAGTTAAGAGAGATTACGGAAAACAACGTGAATTGATGTTAGAAAGACTGGCATCATGACATGACAAAGAGCAATCAGCAATCCTAATAAAATATACTGTAAGTAGAGAGCTTGGTAGATCCATGATTACCTACGCTTGTATGCAAGGTACCTGATGATGATGACTTAAAACTTTATTCTCAACTGTCTAGCATCGACTACACAATGGATATGGCATAGACAGCATTGCCTTGCTGTTGTGACAACCTGTATAGGGTAGATTATCTTACAATGTACCTCCGAAAGGAAAAAAGACGAGTTCTTACCTGGAGTCGAACCATGATCCTTCATGGGCTCATAGCTGCTAATTATCTTTCAGTAGATTTAGAACAATTAATAGTATTGCGATACATATTGCAATAAATATATGAGTGTAGTGCATTGTCGAGAGATTAGAGCGTTGGTCTGACACACGTGAGGTCCAGAATTCGATGCCCAGTAAGGACTACGTTTTCTCTGTCAGCAGAGTGTAAATTAAAAAACCCACCCTGAATACGGCGTGGCGACAGAAAGGGTATGTGGCCTTAATCACACACGCCACTCGAGTACTCCCTCATAACGCCCTAACAGGAAAAATACAGTATGACAATTTTAATATTATTGCTCCTGTGTCTACATTATAATTATATAATTGTTTCTCCTAGATCGGTACTAGTTATATTTCATCTCTTGCACTGTGATAGTTATATTTGTATAACTGTTTCTTCTAGACCAGTATTAGATATATGTCTTCTCATTTGCTACTATCAATACCATAACTACAACCACCAGTATCACGTCCCTACTAAAACTACTAACACTTTACCATATTCAAGCCATGCTGTTTTATCCACTGTAATCAAAAGCTGTCTACATTCAATCAATCAAGTGCCATGCTGAATGGCGTAGGCGATCATGTATCTCTACGACTCTTTCGTCTCTTGTGTTGTCACTAAACTCAGTTGCTGACCTTCTCCTGTGCCATAATACTAGCCAGCAACTTATCCCATAGTCGTCCCCTGTCTCTTTTCTCCTTGATCTTTGCAGTGGTTAAGTGTTAAAGATGTGGTCTTCTCAGCACATGCCCTAGAAACCTTGACTGTCTGCCCCTAATATTTGCTATGATTTTCCTTTTTAGGCCAGCATCAGTGAGAACATCTGCATTCGTTTTCTTAACCGTCCATGATATTTTCATCATTCTTCTCAGAAACCACATCTCTGTAGTCTCCAGTTAGTTAGTTTTTTTGCAGTCCATACTTAACATCAATAAAAATGAATTGGTTCATTATAACTTCACATCACTCGAATTCGGGTCTAGATTGATAGTGTACCATTACACAAAATGGTTCTCATTTTTTGGAATGCTGATTTGGCTTGTGCTGTATGGCTCTTGATCTCACTTGAGCATCTACCTTCTGATGCTAACATGGTGCCAAGATATTTCACTTTTTCAACCTGTGTTAATTGTGCGTCCCCAATAATTATGATGCATCCTGGTGGTGTATGTCTCTTTGAGACAACCATTATTTCTGTTTTCTTCTTGTTTAAATTGAAGCCCACTTTCAATCACTACTTTATCTAACAGGGTTGTAGATTTTGTTCACTTCCTGCGATCAGTACTGTGCTGCCAGCATATCTCAAATTATAATTTAATTATTTATATTGTATCCTGCCACTGTTATTCCTAGCATATATTCTGTATTTCGCATAATATATTCTGTATACACGGAGAAAAGATCCGGAGACATTACACAACCTTGTCTTGACACCCATTTCTATCTTTTAAAATATTCCTTGGTGTTGTTACCTTTCATGGCAGCTGTTTGTTTCCAATACATATTTCTTACTATTCTTAGTTCATTCCCATCAACGTTAAGATTTCCTAGCAGTCAACATTAGTAGGACCAAATGATCGCAGGCTTTAATATGATGGGACCATTCAAAAGGGTGGAATATGCCTACTGCATACACAAATAGACCCTCTCTGAGTAGGCGCCTTCTTCTCAAAGCAATGAATGTAGCTGAGATCTGGAGCATTCTGGGTATAAAAGGAAGATTTGGAGAAAACCACTCATTGTATATAGAAAACACAAACTTCAACGCCCCAGATTTCTGGGGATCGAAACACAGAACTGAGGGTTCTATTACTATATAAATAATAATTATTACTACTACTTATAGCGTACCTTGTTACTACTACTACTACTATTACTACTACTACTATTACTACTACTACTATTACTACTACTACTACAACTACTACTACTACTACAACAACTACTACCACTACTTATTAAATCCATGTTACTACTACTACTACTACTACTACTACTACTACTACTACTACTCTGCTACAGCAACTACTACTACTTCTACTACTCCTTCTGCTGCTACTACTACTACTGCTGCTACAACAACTACTACTACTGCTACAACAACTACTACTACTGCTGCTTCTACTACTACATCTGCTACAGCAACTACTACTACTTCTACTACTACTTCTGCTGCTACTACTACTACTGCTGCTACAACAACTACTACTACTGGTGCTACAGCAACTACTTCTACTTCTACTACTACTTCTGCTAGTACTACTACTGCTACAGGAACTACTACTACTTCTGCTACTATTACTACTACTTCTGCTACAACAACTAGTACGTCTGCTACAACAACTACTAATGTTTCTGCTACTACTACTACTTTTACTACTACTTCTGCTGCTACTACAACTACTACTGTTTCTGCTACTACTACTACTTTTACTACTACTTCTGCTGCTACTACTACTGCTGCTACTACAACTACAACTACTTCTACTACTACTTCTGCTACTACTACTACTACTGCTACTACTACTACTACTACTACTACAACTACTACTGTAAGTATTTATCTATAATTTTTGTTTTTTTCTTTCACCTTAAACTCCAGCATTAAACGGCAATTACAAAACCCACTACAAAAGCAGTAACTATTACAACCGCAACTAATGAAAATTATAGCACATTGTTTGTCTCGACACCCAGTGCATGTAGCTACAATGCATTGCAATTTCTTCAAGTCATCATGTATATTGGCGAGTTCCCGGAGACTGTCCTGAAAAGATCTAGGAAAAGTGCTCAGAATACACATTCAGGCTGACATCTAGACAAACTCTTCCCGATTTTGTGTATTCATATCCTCACGTTTCTTTAGTACATTTTCATGTAGGGAACAATTGGTGTTCCTACTGTTCGTTTGATGGAAGGAAATATTCTATATAAAATAACCACAGCCATCCAACTGTCCTCCATCTTGCAGAAAATATCCAGACATTTTAGAACACATTCGCCCGTGTGTTACCCGAGCCTGAAAAAGAAGTAACAAATAGTGACACTGTGATATATCATACATAACGACTTTGAAGAGGTTTGATGTGCAGTTTGCCTAAAGTCATGTATTTGGAGAAAGGATATTGCAGTCAATCTGTAAACTATGACATAGCAATTTTCGTTTTCTGGACTACATCCTGCTAACCAGCTGGAGTATGAGAATTGACGCAGAACGAGAAGAAGATAGCAGTGGTTGAGGGGAGTGGCTGTGTTGTAAATCACTGTTTTGTTTTACATACTGGTTTTGTTCGATGTACTACTCGAGAAGATCTTAGTGTATACCACACACGCAATGCATGTTAAAAATCATATTATTCGTTGCTCATGATAATTTGAAGGAACCATGTTTTTGTTTGTCAGTTATGTGTTCCACCTTAATAATCCATAGATCTACACCACGAAGGCCTAGTGGGCCGTGCTTCTTTAAATATTTGTGGTGTTCGTTAAATTTATATTCTTGTGTAAATGTGTTTCGTTGTTTGTATCTCATCAACTGATCCACTTTTATAATGGTTAGAGAATACAAACGTTGAATGTCTTGACTAAATTCGCATCTTTACTGGGCTTGCGAATTGGCGAATTCCCAAAAAGTGTTGGCTAAAAGGACCAGACTAAAATCTCCTTTGTTATCTTCTAATGTGAAACAGCTTCCCTTTTGGGGTCCTTTGTTGCACACGCAAAGCTTACTATAAACTGGAGCAGAGTACAGAGTTAATCGCATAGGTTCAGTTCACAATATTCTATGTGTTGCTACTCAGCATCCTTGTATATTTACATCTATCATTATCACAATTGTCACATCTACTGCTGATCTTGTGTCACTGCTGCTACATCTGTCACTTTAAATCATTTATAATAAACAATAGCAAATTTAAAATCAATCTATGCTTTGTTTTCCTTCTACAGACCTCGAGATGACAATTTTGGACACTTCACCTGCGACACGCAAGGAGACAAAATCTGCCTGCATGGATGGATGGGTAGAGAGTGTGACATAGGTATGTAGATTACTATCTTGATGTAGCTACTTAGATTCAACAGAAGCAAACATTGAAAATGTAATTGAAAACAACGCTGGGACTTTGCACATACAT
This sequence comes from Meghimatium bilineatum, assembly GCA_034231615.1. Lineage (NCBI taxonomy): Eukaryota > Metazoa > Mollusca > Gastropoda > Stylommatophora > Philomycidae > Meghimatium > Meghimatium bilineatum. The sequence continues at coordinate 74,765,619 of CM067322.1, forward strand.
TCCATTTTCATAACGTTTCTGGGTATTGAGAGTAATCTGGTGGGTCTGGAGGATAGATAAGTGGCACCAAACCTACTACCCATTTTAAGCTGCCCATGCTCCGCCCGTGTGAAGCAGAGGTTTGAATGGGAAGCTAATAATAACATTATTTTTAACTTGTTTTCCATGTCATAAGAGGCAACTAAGGAGTTGTTTTGGGATGGGGCTAGCTGGTCCAATCCGTGGTGCAGCGTTTCCCAAAAGTCATGTTGAAGCCGGATGTGGTATCCGAAAGGCTCAGATATCGCGGCCAATCTGTAAATTATGACATAACGCATTTCGTTTTCCCGTCTACACCCTTTCTTCGTGAGTCCATCTACTGTAATTGGGCGATATTGATCTGTTCAACTTAGCTGCTTCCTGCCCTTCATAAGATATTTACAAAGGTAGTGAGAGGACAAACAAGTTTACATGTAATACACCTATTGTCTGTGAGTTTGCGATTGATAACAGTAAGTGCTGAAACATAGCCACATTTAGATAGTATAAGTATGTGGGCTAACCCATCAACTAATCGCTACCCTTGGCTGATCAGACTTATCCATTTTTTAAATTGGATGGCTATAAACTGTGAACAATGATAAAAAAAAGGATCACTGAAATACGGCAAGAGTTGTGACTCAGTCATGGGTTAAGGATGCTGTCAAGTACTAGTGACGCGGTGTGTGCTACTGACGAGATCATGGGTTAAAGGCGAGGTCATGTGTTAGTGACGAGACATGGATTAGTCACGAGGCATGGGTTAGTGACGTAGTCATGTATTTAGTGACGCGGTCATGTGTTAGTGACGCGGTCATGTGTTTAGTGACGAGGTCATGTGTTAGTATCATAGGTTAACGGCGAGGTCATGGATTTGACCAGATATAAAGGTTCCTTGTCGGGAAACAATCCGTACTGGAAATGCGAGTGAGGTAACACAAAGCAAATATTAAAATTAATGGAAATAAATATAAGTGTTTGTGATGCGGTCATGTGTTAGTGACGCAGTCACATGTTAGTGACGAGGTCATAGGCTAGCTCACAGGTCTTATGTAAAGTCGGCCACAGCTAGAGTTATAAAAAGGCGAAAACTGATGTGGCACAGAACGACTATGGTGAAACCGTGCACGTAAACGTTGATAGAGCACCATCATCGTAAGGCTTTAAACCAATAAAACCTATTCTATTCAAACAGCCATTCTAGGCATCTCGTTACTCATTTATTGTTAATTAATGGCATGCACCACTCGATGTAATGAAAGTTCAATACTCTTTTCTACTCGCGTTCAATACTGACAACAAACATTGCTCATTGGTTCGCACTGATCACGAGATACTCATTACTTTGACCAATTAAACTCAGTTTCATCATCATGTGTCACTCCCAGTGGAATTGGCTATTAATTCCTACTATAAATGCATCTACGTGAGTGTATTGGTTTTAAAATTTGTTAGAATTAACGTCCCCGTACTATGATCGTCTAGAGTATAAGACATATTGGCTAATTGGAATTCTAAAATGACTCATTTTACTATTCCCTTGACTTCACATTGACTGCCACGCCAAGTATAATCATAACTATGATGACAATGATGACAACCTTAAACTATCGTACGGTCAACTGTGTGCAGGCAAGTATTCAAGCGAGCAAAGTTTGGAACAGCGTAATACAGTTTTGCTAATCACTGCAAACACACATAATAATACGCACAAATTTAAGTTTCAACTTAAAGGCCTTACTTAGAACTACATCCTCAACAACAGCAACAACAACAAAAAAACGACGAACATGAACAGCACTATAGACACATGGCAGATATAAATGTGATCATTGAAGCGGAGGCCAGAATAAATGCTTTAATTACTGTTTGATGGCATCTCTCAAGCACTGCAGGATTGGCCCAAGTTCCTGGGAAACCACATCTCTTGACCTTCAAGTCTGAGGGCATTTTGAACAGTGTAGAACATTACAATCTATTAAACAGAGAGGAAAACAAAAGGAGAAATCAAACTATTTTTCAACATCTTAGGACATCCCTCTTTTGATTCGCTTTCCTTTTGTGTTGTCTAGAGATTGGTGTAAGACATGATGATCATTATTGGCGACCTTGAAGTATTCTTTAACCTGGGCTATTTTATGTCTTGATTTGAGATGCTAGGTAGGTATGTAACTATTTTGTTGTTCAGTGAGAACTAGACGATGTTTGCCTTGGTGGAATTGATACCTGCCTTGTAGTTAGTACACCAGAGCGAGAAATCTTCTAGATTACGCTGGACGTCATCAATAATGTCTCTTCTGTTTCTGCCGTGCCGACCATTCAAGGTCTTTAAGTGAGTTGTACTCTGAATCTGAAGAGTTCTCAATTTCCTGTTGCATGAATCAGCTATCTGAGGACTTCGGCTGGAATTTGATATCCGTGGTCTTTGCTTTCAACTGCTCCCGTTCTGTCTTATGAGGTTTTCTTGAGTACTCGGTTTATGTTTTACTCTTTCCACTGCCTTCATAATGTTGTGTATTATCCGATCCGTTCACGCTGCACAAGTTATGACAGTGTTATAAGGTGAAAGAGTTGTGCCTTCGCGTTGTGACAGTGTTTTGTTGAGGATGATAGCCATTATGTATCGACAACTAGAGCTCTCATAAACATGTTTATTGCTTGATCACAGCGTATAAGTTACAACATCCAGGGTTACGACATTAATTACTCAATGTACAGTATCCTAGGAAATATTAAACATCTCTTAGTTCACAGGCTTTCCTAGAGACTTAATCCATCTCTCAAATGGGACCTTTTCAAACTCTCATAAAACTTCATAACTACAACTTTGAAACTAAACTTCCCTAATTATAACTTATAACTACATTTCCTTGCTCCGGTCTCAATATGAGCCCGAAAACTAGTCCCAACACATTCTATGGACCTGGTCTCCCGGCTTCGTCCTCACAATCTAGAGTTCAGCAGTATTTGAAATTTCTTACTAATCAAAATGCTTTCCTCTGAAATTCTCACATCCGTTTTAAAGTGCCACCCTCTTCGTAATTTAATTGAAAACTGCAAGTTACGTACATGAGCACAATTCTCTCTGATCAATGTGCCGTCGGAGATGCACATCCCAGACATTCCGTCTGCAATTCTTTTGTTCAAGCTACTGGCATGTATCGTTTCCCACCAGACGTGACAGACACACCTCTATACTTTACCACTTTCTTTACTTGTTAAATAACCGAGGCGAACGATACCTTTTATCTGGTATGTCAATACATGGCCGAATGAGTATCCGTTGGCGGAGACAAACCATTGTCAGACCTGTCCTATATCAGCCGATATGTTGACTTATGTCGTCTACTTTGCTAGCTTCGTAGAGACTGTCGTTCCTAAATATGGTTTAATGTGCCATTAATTCAGGTTTGCGACAATATTGTTACAACACTACTTGTTCTTACTGTCAGACATTTTCTGTCTGGATTTTGACTAAACAGCCGACCAACTGTTCTATTCTTCCGGCCTGTCACGCCTCAACTATATATATATATATATATATATATGATGTTCGTCCGTCGTAATCGACGATGACCAAAAACTCAACCATAATAATAATAACAATAAATAATACAAATAATAAAAGTTAATTGTACGTTTTTAAGTGACTAGCAAGTCCAATGCGCGCACAAAATGTTCTTTTACAGAATTGACAACAATAGAGGGTATCTATGTGAGGTTGAGATGTTTTTTTTCTTTTCTACCTGCCCGCTTCTGTCTTGCAGTATCTTGTCTGAATTCTTCCGCTGCTAGGGCTCCCGTTCTAATGCTGTAACGCCATGCTGTTCTATCCTGAGCGAGGCTCTCCCAAGCGCCTACGTCAATGTTAAGATGTTTCAAGGATGACTTGAGCGTGTCTTTGGAGCGCTTTTTCTGTCCACCAGCTTTTCGAAATCCTGCATTGAGTGCTCCATAATATATTTGTTTTGGCAAACGCGAGTTTTCCATACGCACAAGATGGCCTGCCCAGCGTGCTTGCGCCTTCATAAGTATTGTGTGGATGCTTATTGAGGTTGATTTTTCCAAGACCTCGTAGTCAAATATATATTATTTATATGATTTATTGTTATTCTAAAGCCAAACGAAATACGGTCATCGCAAACTTTCATTTAAATAAAATTCATGAAATAAAATATTTGTATAACTCTAAAAGGTGGGGTTCTGCTGAAAAGGCGGGAATCAATCATGATCTGCTCGTGAGAGACATACATTCTTTGCTCCTGAGAATCCAGATTAACAACCCAGAATACAATACAATTTATTGCAATCCCTGACATTGTTTCTCTCTTCTGCAAACAAATTTGATCTCTTTTATAATGAGGTAATGTTTCTATTTTGTCATTGCTAAGCGCATGATTGTGATTGATTGTTTAATTTTAATTATGCATTGAATTGTGTCCCTTCGTTTACTCATCAGCGATCTGTCGACAAGGCTGCCACGCAATCTATGGATCGTGTAACAAGCCAGGAGAGTGCATGTACGAATTCGTTTGTATTTATGTTTTGCATATTTCTTTTTTTTAAATTTTTTTATTCCGAAAGTCCATCAGTATTGGACAAGAAATATGATGGTCGTGATAGTCCATATTGATTATGAGTTTACCACATCTGTTTCCGATGACTCCCACACAGTGGAGTATTACTTTCTTCTCCAGATTTTGTTTTATCTGGTATTATTTTTGGTGAAAGTTTTTAATATCTGGTGCAGTCCCTAATAATTCCTGCTCAATGTGACTGTATGCTACATGCTAGTAATCTTCTGCTCCGGGAGTAATTTGTGGATACTTTCTGTATGAAAAGTTTGCTTCATATAAAATGATAAATTCTCTCTGATTAGGTAGGGCCACGGTCAATAGGCTTCATCACTTCAGAGATCATAATAAGAGATATCTAGCATTCCTTAGTCACCTCTTATTACATTAATGGCAGGTGACAGTATTACTAACTGTTGCTCCCATTTTGAAATCTGATATCACGGGGACAAACAATAATACGAAAAAGGACTAATGGTTGGTTAGTTGCAGATCTATCAGTCCATGTGCTCATACTCTTTGACCCAGTGTCATTGTGTGATATGTGTCTGTGAGTTCTTGTTTTGTTCCATATACTATGTTCCATATAGTATGTTCCATATACTATGTTCCATATAGTATGTTCCATATAGTATGTTCCATATAGTATGTTCCATATACTATGTTCCATATAGTATATTCCATATAGTATGTTCCATATAGTATGTTCCATATAGTATGTTCCATATAGTATGTTCCATATACTATGTTCCATATAGTATGTTCCATATACTATGTTCCATATACTATGTTCCATATACTATGTTCCATATACTATGTTCCATATACTATGTTCCATATACTATGTTCCATTTATCTGACCTTGACGGGAGAAGCATTTTCCTAATATCACTCAGAGATGGACATTTAAACAGATTTGGTCAACAGTTTCATACGGTGAGTGCACAACAATTTTCATATTGTGAGTGCACAACAAATTTCATAGGGGGAGTGCACAACAAATTTCATTGGGTGAGTGCGCAGTTGGCACAATGTAGTATGTTGTATTTTGTTCGGAAAAAAGATGAATAAACACCATCACACTACATAGTTTAAACCTTTGGGACATGTTTTAACATAGGCCCTATATATACTACTTTAATAAAAGTTATAAGGAAGGGTAAGCTCATTGACGAATGAGGCAGACTGTCAAGATCAGTGCTATTCAATATTTGTATAGGCCTATTTGTGGATCAGCAGGGAAACTGGGCTTCGGTGGCCGACACCATTGGGAGCTCTAAAAACAATCCCTAATGTTTCACAACAGAAATTATGTGTATAATAGAGCATAAGCAATCATCTCACGAGAGCCGTGATTCACACGGACCCCACTCATACATCTCTGCACTAGATATACTAAAATAACAGAAATTAAAACAAAGGATTTAATAATTGTCGTGAAAGTTCCAGGACAAAACCTTAACATAAAAAGGGACATAATCAAGATAATTAATTGTGAGGGCTAGAAGCAATAATGTCTTAAATTATTCATTGGTATACTTAAAAGCAATCAATTACAATCTAGCTATTGTCGTAGCCGCATACGGTTGATGTATTACGGAATTATGTCCCCATCAGCAGTATACTCAATATCTCCGATGTCTGTCAATGCTGATGTAATAGTCTGTTGAGTAACGTGTAGACACTTGTTCATTGTCTCCGATTGCTTCGTTATTTAAGTGGGAAATGTGTGGTATAAAAAAAATTACATTCTATCTCTTTCTTTCACACAAAATAAAATGGATTTAGTTGTAAAAGAACGCGTGTTTGTAATTACAATGAACGTCGAGCACAAGACAGGCAGATACACATGGGAGAGTACAAGATTGACAAATTACAGGTTTGTTGAAGTGTTCCACCAAGGAAGAGACATCAAATGTCGAAGATTCACAGTGGTCCAATGTTGATTCCTTGACATAAATAACACAATACAAACGGCTTCATTGCATCGCCACTAAGATCTCTTCTTCCATTGCACTACACGAGGAGCTAAACATTGTGTAAGTCAATACGGTCTCCAACATATTAGAACATCTTTAACCCAGTGCAAAATGAACAAGTCATATTACCACGCGTTCCAAAGAATAATCATTATGGAAATCCTGTATTTCAACACCTCGTACTTTGTAATCGTATTTCATTGAATGCATGGTAGATAAATGGTATGTCTTTTTGTTTAAAAAATACTATTGTTAGTGACCATACTGGAGTCATGTAGTCATTTGGTCTGTGATCAATATAGATAACTCCAAATGAATGCAAGAATCTTCTCCAAATATCAGTCTAGACATAGTAACACTGATTATTGTCTACATGATGGAGACACTCATGAAGATACGTATATACTTGTACATATACTATAGATACGTTTCTGCTTCTTGTTAAATGATGAAATGGCAGTATAGGAAGCAACAGCACACAAGTATTCTTAAGTTAAAATTAACTATATAAAGAGTGGCAATAGGTTAATACGTGACTAATAGGACAGTTGTGGGTCTCATGTGTAGGTCTATTCTTTCAAAAACCAACACCCCTTGAATATGTTTCCTCACCGAGCGAGCTCAAAAACTTCATTAGTCGTCTATCATGACATTCATGACATGAATATCACATTGTTGCTATTTTTATACCTCCTATTTGGCACGGCAGTGTGATAGCATTGGTGGTGTCGTTTTAGCAGGATTTTAACAATTGAACTATTTATTGAAATGGATAGAATTATGCACATGTATTAGCTGATGTTAGCTCTCTTAGACACTAACTAGAGACCATTGCTGCCGTCGTCGTCTGTTAACCAGAAAACACAATATATGCTTCAGCTACCACAATCACTCACCATAGATATATCTACTACACTTTATCAAATATAACATCACTATAATATTATCACTCTATTAACACCTTTCACCCACCTTCATCATTATCTTCACCATCTCTACAGCTTTAAACCATTCCTTATATCCATAATCATCACTGCTATTTCACAGCTGTGCCTACGGCTGGCAAGGACCTCTATGTGATCAATGCATTCCATACCCGGGATGTAAACACGGATCATGTAACGGTTCCCCTTGGCAGTGTATCTGCCATCTTAACTGGGGAGGAATTTTGTGTGATAAAGGTAAGCCCTGAGTGATCTTATGCAGTTTTAGATTGTTCAGACGTTGCAAAAACTAAGAAAACAGTCATTCAAATGTTATGCCAAGTGCTTTAGGCGATCATGTTTCTTCAAAACTCTTATATTGTTAATAAGCTCCATTGGTGACATTCTCCCATGCCATAATGACAACATGTCATGCTGCTTTGCTCGTTGTCCTCCTCTGTTTTTCTTCTTCTCTTGGTCTTTCCGGTGGTTACTAGATGTTTACATTTCTTTTCATAACATGTCCTTGATAATGTTTACTGTCTGAATAATTTCTGTTATAATGTGTCTCTTCCTTACTGAGTACTTCCCAATTTCTTAGATGTCCATGTTATTTTCATAATTTTTCTTTAAAAACATCTCAGTAATATCAAGTTAACTTTGAACTTTTTTTAAATCACAGGACATGTTTCATGAATATATAAAATAAGTGTTTCGATATAATGTGCAAACTCTCGAATTTGAATATACATTAATAGTGCTCCATTGCTTATAATATTTCTCATTTTTAATGTTTATTTTGGCTTCTGCTATTCTACTCTTTGATGGAACTGCAAAGCAAAACACATTCACAGCAAAGTGCTATAGACAGAAATTGATAACACTGGGCAAGACAGAAAATAATTTATTGTGTTGGATGCATTGGTTTTTATACCTGTTTCTGTGGTTATTTGGAGCTATGATTCCAAAAAGATACAAATTGTCCATATCAATTCTTGTTTTTGAAATACAGACATATATGTACTCACTCTAGGACTGAAGACATTGATGTCGAAGTAAATAGCAGAGTCCCTGAAGTGACTTGAAATTGGAAGACTGCGAAATAATATGTGACATCGGATGAATATTTGCCTTGCTACGAAATCAAAAGTCTATCACGCCATCAAAAGCTGAACTATTTTGGTCATCTAAAAAGACATAACAACAAGGAAAGACTAATAGCAGAAGACAGAGTAAATGGTTTCAGAGGAAGAGGCCACCCAACAAACAATAGAACAAGCGATATATCTGATCGTATAAACATGTCCCTGGAGGCTGCACAAGAACAAACGATACATCTGACTGTTTATACAAGTCCGTGAAGGAGGCATGTCAACTCGCCCAGGATCGCGAGGTGTTCAAAGGTCCATAAAGAAGACTTTGTTCTGGAAAGAATATGTCACACGAAGATGCTCACGTCATCGTGGTCATTATCTTGTTATACACTTGTCATGCACTAAATTTCTTTAATTTTATGCTGACTCTGTCGTAAACATGCAGAGCACCATAGACCACTTCTAACAGGCCTGCAACAACTGTGGTCTCACTATTACCACACACAAAGACAGAAGTCATGCACCAAGCAACATCAACTAGCCAACATACTGCTACTTCCATCATCGTCAATCAGGAAAAACTGAAGGTAGTCGACAATTTTACTTATCTTGGAAGCACTCTCTCTCGTGATGTCAACATTGATGTGGAAATTAACAATAGACTGAAAAAAGCTAGTGCTGTATTTGGCAGATTACGAAACAATGTATGGGACAGAAGAGGTATAAGAACAACCACCAAACTTCAAGTATATAATGCTGCTGTTATACCAACCCTGCTATACGCTTGTAAAACGTGGACAGTGTATGCTAGACATGCAGGAAAATTAAATCAATTTCCATCTTACCTGCCTACGTAAATTACTTAACATCCATTGGTGGGACAAAGTACCAGTCTACGAGACTACGAGGAGCAAAGAATGTATGTCTCTCACGAGCAGATCATGATTGATTCCCGCCTTTTCAGCAGAACCCCACCTTTTAGAGTTATACAAATATTTTATTTCATGAACTTTATTTAAATGAAAGTTTGCGATGACCGTATTTCGTTTGGCTTTAGAATAACATTAAATCATATAAATAATATATATTTGACTACGAGGTCTTGGAAAAATCAACTTCAATAAGCATCCACACAATACTTATGAAGGCGCAAGCACGCTGGGCAGGCCATCTTGTGCGTACGGAGAACTCGCGTTTGCCAAAACAAATATATTATGGAGCACTCAAGGCAGGATTTCGAAAAGCTGGTGGACAGAAAAAGCGCTTCAACGACACGCTCACGTCATCCTTGAAACATCTTAACATTGACGTAGGCGCTTGGGAGAGCCTCTCTCAGGATAGAGCAGCATGGCGTTACAGCATTAGAACGGGAGCACTAGCGGCGGAAGAATCCAGACAAGATGCTACAAGACAGAAGCGGACACGTAGAAAAGAAAAAAAACATCTCAACTTCACACAGATACCTTCTATTGTTGTCAATTCTGTAAAAGAACATTTTGTGCGCATTGGACTTGTTAGTCATTTCTTCTTCTTCTTCAGCGTTCATTCTCAAACTCCCGCTGAATCTCTGTCCTACTAGATTTCCAGCCGGATGTAGTCCAGAGAACGGAAATGCGTTGTGTTGCCGTTTTATTTGCACCAATGGTCCGACACATCCGTCTTCGGCGGGTGTTAGTCATTTAAAAACGCACTATTAAATTTTATTATTTGTATTATTTATTGTTATTATTATTATGGTTGAGTTTTTGGTCATCGTCGATTACGACGGACGAACATCATGCACTTGTGAGCTCTGGAGAGTGTACAGTAGACATGTCAAAGTTTACAATCACTTCCACGTATCTGCAGCTTCGTGTTATAAAGTGACAAGATTTAATATGCCTGATACTGCATTCTTGTAATGCTGAAAAAGGTCCAACAGAGATAGGCTGTTACTGTTGTACACATGCCTGATTAACAATATCAAAATAGCTGGTGTATGAATTCCTTAATTAAGGAAAAACAACTGGCGTGTGGACAGAAGAAACGCTTCAATGACTCTCTTAAAGTATTTCTAAATACTTTCAACCACGAGGTCACATGCTGGGAAGTCTGTCTCTCAGAAATGACCAGTAGGGTTCAGCAAATGTGCTCGCATAACTTGAGTAGTATCAAATCTCAAAGGCACAAAAAAGACGTGCTGCCTTAAAAGCAGCACAACAAGCATACTATTGTCCAAATCTGACCATATGTATCCCAAATGTTGCATTGGATTTTAAGCCAGAATTTAATTGTTCACATCTCGCACACATGAGAGAAGCAACCACACAGGTCTGAAACACAAGTTGTCATCATCACCTGTGATGGATGGTACTTAAAATTTGTTAGAAAAATATATGTATTTCTTCAGATGTTATATGTTATTGATAACATGATATACATTCTTTTGAAGATTTAAATTATTGCGGACGACACCATCCTTGCAAAAACAGTGGACTGTGCCGCAACACCGCACCTGACAACTATGATTGCTCTTGTCTCCTTGGTTTTTCAGGCAAAAACTGTGAAGTTGGTGAGTTATCTTGTATATCATCAGCATGTGCACTTAGGTAAAATACAAGGCCGATCAGCTTTACAATGAACGCACAGACTATTGGATAAGGATATGAAACAAGACATAGCAATTTACAAAACAGTTTCACCATTTAAACCTTATGGTATTTTTCAATCAATAAAGGACAGTGAATAAACAGTAAAAACAGTAGATGTAAAGCACTATCACAAATACATTATAGGCCTATGACGTTAGGCCTATATTTAATATCAGAGACATAGAAGGTAACATTGACGTACGCAAAGATAGAGGCCTACGCAAGTATTACTGTAGAGACCGCATTAAAAAATATATGGAATGAAAACGAAATAATACAACTTTGCTCGAATAAGTGCTTTCAAATACGCCATAAGCTGCCTTTATATTCCGTATAAACAGAAAATGGTCATTCAAAACTATTCAACACAGGCTATATTCCCCTATGTTTAAACTATTAAGCATTTCATTCTTGATATTAGATAACATCTGAGTGGTCGCTTTATTATTTCTATGCAGCGGAACGTGCTTGCTTTTCCCAGCCATGTCGCAATGGAGGTTCCTGTGTAGACGTAGTCAGTGGTTTTGTCTGTAACTGCCCATCAGGATGGACAGGAGAGACATGTGACATTGGTAAGTAGCAAGGTTAATACAAGTAGCATTTATTTCTTGTCTTGCCATTGATTCTCATATCCGCTGTGTTAAATCAGCTATATTTAGGGCCTATAACTTAAGTAAGCCTAAGCAAAAAATTACATTTTACTGTAGTTTCCCACTTGAGACGATCATCATCATTTTCTTTATTACACTCACTTTTCTCATTGTCATAACTGGTTAATTTTTATCATTGGAAGGCGAGGAGGACAAAGAATAGGCCTATACACTGTGACATGCCATGCAGAGTGCCTCTTGTAAAAATCAATTGAGGATTGTTAGTTGTGCAATGCCTATGCTAAACTAAACATCGTACAGGCCGTGCATTCCTATTTATTATAGTATAATTATAGGCCTAAGGATAGGATTTTACTATTAGTTTGTAATGCTAGATATGCCTATAGCAATTTATCTTTTTTTGGATAGAAGGGATTAAGGTTGAGTCTCCCTCTTACCTGTAGGCTATTCTTGCTTTACATCTACTTTTAAAATTATGTTGTTTCTGTAACCTAAACATCCAGATGTGTCCACATCCTTATAAAATCTTTATTAATTCAATATCAATATTTCTAGATAATAATAGCCTAACTGTTGTGATACCATTGTCAACAGACATTGATGAGTGTACATCAAGTCCATGTTTAAACGGAGGGAAATGCATAGACAAAGACAGTGGATACAGGTGTGAATGCCCAGAAGGATGGCAGGTAATAGAATTAAAAAAATTAGGCCTTTAGGCCTACAGTGAAATAAATAACATGTTGGTTGGTTACTTATCCAGCGGCCTATGGGCTCATGTCCTTTGACCCAATGCCATTAAATGGCATTATATTGCTGGCAAGTCTGTGGGTTTTCGTCCCACCCCGGGACAGAGCCAGAGAATAAGTATCACACCCCAGGAAGGTAGATTTCAACATATACACTGTAGCCAAGATAAGGTTCCATGTGTTCATTCCCCGCCACCAAATGACTACTGGTTATGCCGAACTTCTCTATTGTTCTAGGTATGCAACCAAATGTTCAGGTCAAAAGGATTGTCACTGTGCCTCTATGATGGGTCTCAGCCATAGGAAAAAACAGTGCTGTCAGTTTCCTTCTTCCCAGTGCTGCACAGTACATCCCTGGCTCCCTCCCAACCACAGAGGGTCCATACATATATTCAAGTAAACATGAAACACAATTCAACAACAAAATAACAGCACAAGGAGCATAATTGTATAGATGATGTGCCATGAAGCTTCTATAAGAAGATAACCTCAATAAAATGGTATGTCATCTACTAAGGTTTTCTGTTGCATGGGTGGTTTGTCTAGTGGGCCATTGGTGAGACCCACAGAAGCAACCACATGAATATAAATAACATGTCAAGATAGGAATAAATTGTGATGTAGGCCCCTGTTAGAAATTAATTGTGAAATATTGAATAAGTTGGATACATCTCTCACCCCAGGCATAGGCCTACAGTATCAGCTGATAGTAATGTGAAAAGAAAACACGTAGCGCCTACATTAAAATCTCAAATAATTCGGTACATACCAACATATTGTGTATGTAATAGTGGAAATTCACAATATACAGAGCAAACAATAAAGAATAGGCTTAGACTATAATTTGAGATTATGAAAAGTTTTGTGCAATATTGAAATTTGTTATAAAAGAATATAGAGGTATTCCACTGCTATAGGCCTAATATATTCCTTGCACATACAGCACACTCATACTCAAAGAATTCTACCTTTTCAGCTAGCTGGCAGAGTTGTAGTACATGTTTTATACTACAGAAATGCTAGCTGGCAGTGTTAGAGCACACATTTTATACTACAGAAATGCTAGCTGGCAGAGTAAGAGACATATTTTATACTACAGAGATGCTAGCTGGCAGTGTTAGAGCACATATTTTATACTACAGAGATGCTAATTGATGGTGTTAGAGCACATATTTTATACTACAGAGATGCTAGCTGGCAGTGTTAGAGAACATATTTTATACTACAGAGATGCTAATTGATGGTGTTAGAGCACATATTTTATACTACAGAGATGCTAGCTGGCAGTGTTAGAGCACATATTTTATACTACAGAGATGCTAGCTGGCAGAGTTAGAGAACATATTTTATACTACAGAGATGCTAATTGATGGTGTTAGAGCACATATTTTATACTACAGAGATGCTAGCTGGCAGAGTTAGAGCACATATTTTATACCACAGAGATGCTAATTGATGGTGTTAGAGCACATATTTTATACTACAGAAATGCTAATTGATGGTGTCAGAACACATGTTTTGTACTACAGAGATGCTAGCTGGCAGTGTTAGAGAACATATTTTATACTAAAGAGATGCTAATTGACAGTGTTAGAACACATGTTTTGTACTACAGAGATACTAGCTGGCAGAGTTAGAGCACATATTTTATAGGGCCCCTACTATCAGGGGCCTAGTGATGATTACACTGAAATTGAATTTGCTAGAAAACAAATTTTGTCATGTGTCCAAAATTATATTAAGTAGCATGACAATTTTAGCATAATTATTTTAACATTTAAACTAATAATTGATTTTGTAATTGGATGGATTAATCCAATTATAATTAGTGGTCAGATCATCATCGCACATAGGTGTTCTGATCTCCTTTTGAGTGTATCCACCATTACACGATGACTAACAGTTCCAGTTCTTTGTTAGTTGATAAACATTCTTCAAAACATACACTAGTGCTCATTTATGGCAATTCCACATTTCATCCAATCATCCAGCTTGGAACAGTGACATTGACATGTAAACAAACATTAGGATTCTATTTTTTGAAGATGTTAATTATAGACTCTATGCTGGTTATTAAAAATTACACAGAAAATTGTCATTTTGGTATAAAATGGATAGATGATGTAATGTTTAGTGATCTTTATTTATAGATGAGTTGGCATTATTAAGTCCAACTCCTGCTAAGGCACAAGATATGTTGAATCGGCTTTGTCATCTTTCAGAACAAATTGGCCTTCGAGTCAACATTTCCAAGACTAAGGTCATGAATTTTACTTACTGTAACTTTAAAATTACTCTCAACAGAGAAAGAAATCAGACAGTTGATGAGTTTTCCCTTTTAGGAAGCAATATAATACAAGGACACAATGCAAGAGATTTCTACCAGAATTGCATTGACATAAAGTGCATTCAACCATCTAGTAAACATCTGGAAATAAAAAACAAAAAATAAATATGCCAAACTACGACTGCTCAACTCAAATGTAATATCTGTAGTAACATATGGTTGCAGAAAGTTGAAAAATAAAGAAAGCACTGGTGAAGGAATTAAATTCATTTAAAAGTAAATGGCTTAGAAAACACATAAATATTGGTTGGAAAGAATTCAAGTCAACTAGCAAGTAAGAGATATCAAATAACAATATGTTTCTACAATAATGAGAAGAAAACAATGGACTTATATCAGACATGTACTTAAAATGAATGAAAACAGACTACCACTACAAGCATTTAAATGGGTACCAGATGGCAAAAAAAAAGATGAAGACCAAGAAAGACTTTGCAGAACAACCATGAAAGTGGGTACAGCTTTGGGTCTCAACAACATGCAAAAACTACAAAGAGTAGTATTACATATCTCAAACTGGAGAGCAATGGTTTCTGAGAAAGATAATATTATCATTGTAGAAGAATGGTCATGAATACAAGAGCACACATGAATAGAAGATCTTGTGTCTTTTGATCTCTGAAGAGCAAACACAATAAGAAGTATCGGAAACATTGGAAAAATGCATTGTACTTGGGGAGAAAAAACAAAGACAAATACAATATATTGGCAACAAATAAATATACAAGCATTGTTGCAGAGTAACAAATGTATCGCAGCAATGAAAGTGAATGTTGTATGTTCATTGTAGCCAACATTTGTTGTGAAGACAGCACTTTATGCTGAAGTTCAATGTGCCATGCTGAAAGATGTAGATGTCACAATAGGCTGTAAACCATCACACCGTGATTCTGTTCTCTGAACTGCATCTTTCTAATCTACAATAGTTTGAGAATAAACAGAGAGGAAACACTTCATATAATTTTATCAAGGCAGAAAAATTTAGTCTTTAGCACTGTTGTCCTTTTTTTTTGTCGTTTTCTTAATTTTAATAGTTGTGACAATGCCAAATACCCTCTCCATGAGGACTATTGTATCAAATGTTATGTATTGACTAAAGTGTACATTTTCAGGGCCCCCATTGTCAGCTTGATGCTGATGAATGTCATGGCAGCCCATGTGTCAATGCCCTGGCATGTAGGAACATCCGTGGTAGCTTTATCTGTGACTGTCAGCCAGGTTGGACTGGAAAGAGGTGTGATGTCAGTGAGTAGGAACTACATGATTCTTTGAACTTGATGCTTTTGGATGCTATTTTGCTAAAGTAAACAAAAGTGAAAATGTGCAAATATGTACATTCGGGTGGGAAGTGGGTTCAAACCTCCCTGCTTGAAAAATAGTACATAATATTTAGTACTAAAAAGCAAGTAAACTAGAGGCTCAAATAAATCTCT
Source organism: Meghimatium bilineatum (assembly GCA_034231615.1). Lineage (NCBI taxonomy): Eukaryota > Metazoa > Mollusca > Gastropoda > Stylommatophora > Philomycidae > Meghimatium > Meghimatium bilineatum. The sequence goes on from CM067322.1 coordinate 74,781,977, forward strand.
CATCCCCCAAAAGCCCATAGTATTAACTTTGCTTAAAAAGAATGATCATGAATAATTCTCCAAAAGCAAAGTTGAGTTTTCTAAGGAGTTACTCTTTCCCCCCCCCCCCCCCCCCCCGCATCCAACTTTTACAAAGGCATATTTATGGCCTTAGGAATGGTGCAGAGTTGAGTATGACAGTGCTCAATTATTTGGTTTTTATTGTATTTTTAAAAAAAATGTTGTAGGCCCTGTTGATATTAATTTTGCAATTACTCTGTATTATATTATATTATGTGGAGTTATATATTATTTTGTGACTTAGCTAGTTGTAATTTTGTTTTCGTATATTCATTATTTTGGAGAAGAGGCCTGGGGCAATAACAAAGATGCATTTAAAGAAAATTTTTTTTAAATTTGATATTCTCTCATTTTGGACGGTAGAAACATGACTTACCACCACAGTTCCTCTTAACCTTTAGCAAGCCAGATTAAAAAATACGAAACGTATCCCTGCCACCGGATTCTTTTTTGAAAATGTGCATTATTGATGGTGACTGTTTTGAAAATGTGATAATTTTTTGGTTGTTTGAGATATTTAAATAATATTTGCACATATAAATAAAGAATTGAATTATGCATATATTGGTGTAATTTATGTACGTGTGTGTGTGATACCAGACGTATGAGAAAGTGGTAAAGACGTTTTTCACAAAAAACATATATTTTATAACAAATAAAGAGGAAAAAAATAAGAAAAAAAAATAACTTACCTTACATATCGAATTCCTTGGCAACACTGTAAACTAAATCACGCAAATCTGTTGTATTTATGTTCTTTCACTGCGAAATTATCAAAATATAGCCGGGGGAACTGTATAAAACATGTAGATTTGCAGTAAAATCGTTCTTTGAGCTTAGGCCTAGAGTTATTTTTTCTGCCACTTCAAAATATTCGATATCAAACGTACAAGTCCCCAAACCAGCACGGCATTCTGTATATTCACTGCTGTGAAACTAAATAACCTAATAATCCATGATTCAAGCCACGATTCAATGTTATTTTATTCGAAATACGATGAAATAAAGGTCTGTAAAACCGATCCATCATCATATCATCGTACCGGTGTAGATTAATTGCTCTTAAACTTTTACGAATAGCTAGCCATTTTCAAAAACGATCATGTCGGAAGTGGTGGATGTACCGGCTTCGATTGCGCATGTCCCCAGCTATGTGCACGGACTGTGGTACGTGTAAATCTCACGATAATCTCGCTGGGTGGGACGGCCCGCCATCAGCGCGCGCGGCCATTTTGTTTTTCGGCGGCTGGATATGATATCGGCTCGGTGAAGGTTAAAGCAGAAAAAAACAGTTTACTGCAAGTTTTATTTTTATATTTATTTAAGAAAAATAATATAATACATCCTATATATATATATATATATATATAAAATACATTATATATAGGGACAGACACACACACACACACACACACACATATATACTATTGCTTTATTAATGAAGTCTTTAAAGCAGTTCTGCTGATGTTTATTACAGTGGCTCAGTAGTAAGAGAAACAAACAAATTTGGATGTGACTTCGTTGCTTACAAAAATGGCAACAAAGGGTATACAAATCTGTTGCCTATCCCACCACAACATCAAAAATGAGAACAGAGATAGAAGTAGTAACAGTTTCCCCTCACTTGGCTGATGACGCAACTACAAACACCTACTGTGATTCTAACAGATTCCCAGAGTATGCTTTGAAAAATAGAAACAAATTATGATAAGGAAGGAGAGGGCCATTCTACTCAACAATCCAAAAGTATCACACAGATGTACTGTCAGACCATGCATAAGTCAGATGCAGTGATAGAGCTGATGCACTGGTAAAGCTATAGTGGATGGCAAAGTGATGACAAGATACAAAGCTGAGTTAATTAGGGCAGTTATGAATACACAACAAAATGATGAAGAGGTTGCTGAAAGGGACAGTGTACATGTTCAGAGAATGATAGAAGTGGGAGTGACCAGGGGAGAGAAGAGAAAGTGCATTCTCACTGGAAAGATCAGAAAAACTTATTGGGAGACTACTATAATAATAATAATAAACCCATAAACCATCAGGGTCATAGGGGTATCACAATGAGACCTTTGGTGCATAAATCTCCACACATCTCTATCCTCTACCATGCTGATGAGTTTGAAAACTTCACACTTTGTCCTTTCTTTAATATTTCTTTAATATAATCCAGCCATGTCTTCTTCTGGCCACATCATCTTCTTGCAAAAATATTGTCTTATGTTATCGATAACAGATACCCAAAACACGTCTATAACATTGTTTTCAAATGCCTGGATTCTTCTCTCTAAATCTGCTGTTAAAGTCCAGGTTTTACAACCATATAGAAAGATTGACAAAAGCAAAGATTTATATACGTTGATCAACAGCTTTCTCAAATGGTGGTTAATCTTGTCATGGCGACCATGGCCATTGCCAGTCATTTCTTAACTTCAGCTGTTGATTCACCATCATCACTAATCTGGGCTCCCAGATAAGTAAACATAAAAACCTCCTCCAATCTTCAATTGTTAAACTTTATTTTGGTTGAACTAAGTGAATACTTCTATTCACCATTATTTCATTCTTATCTGCATTGATCTAAGATTTTTGTCAGATAACTCCAATCTTGTTGTCACCATCAGATCAATATCATCAGCAAAGCGAAGATTAGAAATTTTCCACTATTTTAGACTTTTAAATAGTTAATGAAATGACAAGTGGAGCATTTATGGAATGGCCACATATACAGTGATGGTCGTTCCTGATAAAGAATCAAGAATTCAGTGGTAAGGTATTACCTCAGATCAGTAAGCAATAAATAATAGGAAGCACAACACCAATGTCAACTTTATCCTTGGACATCTAGATAAATACATATATGCATATCTAAAGGTTTTGCTTTACAGCACTATACTAATTTAACTTACAATATACCTATATAATAAGTTGGTAGCATATCCTATTCAAGACGTAGCCATCAACCTAGCATATTTTGGCTGTAGTGATTTTCTATGCAATATAAATATGTTCAGTAGTTTGACATTGCTTTCTGAATGGTCCCGGATGCACATTGCCTGTGGCAAGGATTGAACTCAGTACAGTGGCCATCACAGACGCGCTCTGTACCACCCTGCCACAGAGCTGGACACCTATATAATGCACACATTATATAGAGTTTTAAAAATAATCAAAGTTTAACACTGATCTTTCAGTTGCAGACATATGAACTATCCTTGCAGCCATTTATGCTAATGACAAATTGTGCAATTTAATAGATGATTTACACAATTCATCTCTGAAAGTCTTTCAAATTAAAGGTAGCCTCACCCTTAAGGAATTAAGCAATATGATCTTGCTTGCAGGCAACTCTATAATCCAATGTGTTAACTCACTTTCTTCAGAGGAATCTCACACATATATTTTATTGCAAGCAAGTTTTGTAAGCCTGAAGAAGATGCTTACACAATAGAAAGATTTGTCATAGAAACAAACATATTTTACATCTTTTTCTTCCATAAACTTTTGAGTTATTACCAGTTCTCAAATACTAATATTGACAATATTATAAGTCTTTGATTAAGATTTTGATAAGATTTATAATGAATGCATACTGATATAATTGTATACTGCATTTTATTTCATCATAAAAAATATAAATTTAAATTCGAATTTAAATGTGTAAGCAATGCTTACATTATTTATATGGATCCCTCCATACTGGCTTATTATTGTATAAATTAAAATATACTGGAAATAATCTGTCTGCTAATTGTGTACCAGATATTGATGACTGTCAAGGAGTAGAGTGTGCAAATCAAGCATTTTGTGTGGTAAGTGAATCTCTCAATTGTGTTTGATACCTTAGTTGTGCAAGTAAATAAAAGTGTGATCACTATTGTGGAGTCAGCTTAGTGGTAGAATGGTTAGTGGGACAGGCTCACAAACACAATAGTTTGAACTTGCTTGTGGTTTGAAAGCTGGTCATTCCCAGTGTATTGATGATACAATTTGATATATTAATGGGGCCTGCTATTTATAATGTCTCAACTGAAATGTTCTATACATGATATACATCAATGAAATTGTTGCGGTAAACGAGACACATCTAATTTAAGTTTATCAATTTAAATACTTTGAAACTATGATGATATCTATGGTAGATACATATCAGAAATAGAGAATTTATTAATTTTGGCAAAAGCATCATTTCAGAAAATGAAGAGCATTATATGCAAGAAGTTTGTTGTCTATTAAAGTGATAAAACAATGTTCTTCAGTGTTGCATGTATCAATACCGACATATGGAAACAAAAAATGTACAATTAATAAACAAATAGCGACATCTTGGAGACCACTGAGATGTCATTCTACAATAAAGTCCTGGGAATACTATGGATTGCCAAAAAGACTAATGCTGAGTTTCTTAAAAAAGGCCAACATACAGAGGAAACTCACTCTATACACATATACAAGAAACAAACAATTTATTTTAGACATGTCATGAGGGAAGGGGATTTGGAATACATCATGAAAACTAACAAAATGAGTCACATTTGAGGCAAAGGGACAGAGAAAAACATGTTGATAGCCTTGTGGAATGGCAAAGAAAGCATTCAACATCTACAGATAAATTGATATTGACATTCTAGATGTATGTTCATGAAATTAAATATCACATGTGCTAGATATCATGGGGAAATGATGATGACAAATTGTGTGTTTATGAACTGCATCTGATGATCTGAATAGTCTAAGCTAAATTAAGTTTCTACAAACTATCAAAGCTATGAGAAGTTTATATTTTGTTAAGTAGTTCCTGATCAGTAAAATAAGCAGTAAATACAAACACTTACAACTTAATACAAGCAGCTAAACTAGCTGAATTAACAGCAACCACAAATAATGATATGCACCAGAAATGTTCTCACAATTAAATATTTTCAAGAACCATAATTATCACCTTATCTCCAGAATAATTGCTCTTGTTTGAACAGAATATATTTAAATTATTTGAAATCACTGACTCTCAACAAGTTGAGATGTCTGCAACTATGATTTAAATAGACCAATTATATTCAATATAAAGTTAAATGATTGTATGTTATGAAGAAAAATTGTAAGTTGGACATACTATTTTATTCTATATATATTTTTTATGCTTTACTATTTCTCATCTTTTGTCATTTTAGGACCTTGTAGGAGATTTCTATTGCGCTTGCCTGCCAGGCTATTCAGGACGACACTGTCTTGAGGAAATAGATGAGTGTGCCAGTCAGCCTTGTCAGAATGGAGCTGTATGCCATGACAAGCTAGCATCTTACCAGTGCGAGTGCCCTAATGGTTACACAGGACTGTATTGCCAGGTAGCTAGATATGTGAATGTTGAATGCAAATTCAAGATGTTTCATTTAAGATATGTTTACATTATTTTTTTTAAAGAAAATTATTAATAAATAACATAGACTGTCTGCTAGCTAGTTAGATTCCAGATCATCCTAACTGCACATTGCACCATCTTAAAGTACAACAATCAATAATAAGTGAGATTGCTGTAAAACTGTATAACAATAGTACTTATGTAAAAACACAAGATTGATCAAATTTACAATAAATGCACAGACTACAAGGTATGGGTATGAAAAAATAAAAATTACAGTATACAATGCTTTTAGAATAGTACCATTATTTTTACTTTCCTTTTATTTATTTTTTAACTGTTTTGTATTTTTTGAAAAAGACCTTTAGGTTGAAACTTTCTTGCATGCTGTTATTGTATACTTGTACTGTCTTGTATACTTGTTGTTACAAACAAGTACAAGAGTCATAAAAGACAAGGCTGGAAACACCCTGACAGAACAAATGATATTATGTTACGTTGGAGAGAGTGTTACAAAGAAATGTACAAAGAACCATCCCAAAATAATTTAGAAACTATATTACGAAAGAAGTTAAGTTTTTTTCTACTTTGTGAAGAAACACAATGGCATGGAAAGGGTGTTGATGGAGGGGGCGATAAATGGCAGTAGAGGCAGAGACCGACCAAGCCATCAATGGACAAGAGCTATTAAGGAATGAATGTACATGTCACTAGAAGAAGCAGGACAACTTGCCAGCAACAGGAGATTTAGAAAGAAGATTATGTTAATTGTAAATCTGATCAACTTTGTGTTTTACGGAAGTGTTACTTCTTAAAATATCACACAGCACTTAGCAATTGATAACACCCACTCAGTGTTGGTTTTTCAGTCTCCTCTGTCAATTTCTTTTTAAAATGATTTTTCTTAATCTCCTGCATATTATTGCTTACTTAAAACACAGGTTTTTAGAAAGTTCAACTTAGACATGACGGACTATCACTAAACCTAGGGGGTTATGATGTGCAAACAAGAAAAGATACAAATTACAACACACAAAACATTATCGTTTTGACCAAAAGTCCTTTATCAAGATACGCACAAAACATCAAAAGACGACGAATAGAAACTATCGCAACACACAATGTGTCCAACCGAAATATGGAAGTGAGATGCAGGAAGGACAAAAACAGGAAGTACATAAAGAATGTAAATATAGGTGGAAATAGACGAACAAAAAGATGATATAAATTACCGAACACAATGAATAAAGACAAAGACCACAACATCCGAGAACTAGACAAAAGAGTGGTCAGAGTTTAGTCCTAATTGCTTGAGGGTATGCAACGTAAAAATAAGACAATTTTCTAGAGCATACCTAGATCTATTATCGGTGGTGCTGGATCTGATGGCAGTGACCTGAATATCAAGAACACCACGATGAACATTGCTGTTGAAGTGTGTGACAACAGGAGTAGGTGTTCTGTGCTTGATGACATGAAGATGGTCACAGAAGCGGTCACTCAATCTTTGCACATTAGCAGTCAAGAAACAGAATATATTGTGCTATGGTTTGTGGCTTGGCTGTAATATCTGCAACTTTCAACCAGATGCATTGGACTATAGAAATTGGCTTTTGTGTCATATTGACCTATGGGATGGGACAGCTAAATTCACCTTCAATCCTCTTTAGTCTCCTACTATGACATACGTGGTATATCAGTGTTATTATTCTTTGTTCTTATTTCTGGCATGGGAACAAACTGACAACTCTATGTCTATTTGTATAAAACACTTTATCTAGTTACACTACCTTAACACAATGTTTATGTTGTCTATTCCGGATTGCAGTCACAAATGTTACATTGATAACTCATCCTTTCCTTCTACTTAATGACATTCAGAATATCAACTTAATCCATTGCTCTTTAAATTTCTATGGTAGCCATGATATAAAACCTGTCCACACATATGTTTCTTTTGATGTCAGACCAGCATGCCTACACACACAAAAATGGGTTCATATAAGCTTGGAGCACTTCACCAACTCCAGTGAATGACGTCAATCCCAGCCATTCTATGCCTTTACAGAGACACAATCTACTCCTATGATATTTAATACTTAAATCCCACCAATTGCAACATAGATATACCAGTACCATCAATCTCAGTGTTCACATTCAACAGATGGTAGTTAAACAATTTCATCACTTTCCCATTATCCACTGTTAACTCACTAAATGTGTGTATGTCACTGTGTATCCTCTATCTCATAGATTGTTATACTGCATGTGTGTGCTTGCAAGCATATGCTACTCTTATGTCATAGAACTAGTTGATTGTTATGTTACATGTGTATGTATTTCAGACAGATGCAGATCCATGTAGTCCAAACCCATGTAAACATGAATCTACGTGCTTCAACATACAAGGTGATTTCTACTGCCATTGCAATGAAGGATGGGAAGGGAAAGATTGCTCACATCAAAGACATCACTGTGACTCTGCTTCATGTGAAGGTAGAAATTCATGTGTTCTATAACCCTTATTTTGTACTTATTTTTGTTTTGTCTCCAATTATAGAGATTTTATTAACATTTCTCTGTTCATATTCAGTAATGTTTAGGAGATAATATGAGAGGAATAGTTATAAATAGTCTTTATTTGTTATATGTTATCTTTTTCTGTTCTAACATCTTCCTTACCTCTATTTTGCCTCTCTGCTATTTTCTTTCTCCACTTCTTTTACAGTTTATTACTCAATGTACTATATAATTGTTCCAATGTAAGCTTGTTGTTGTTTATTCATTATTTTTGACCTGTTAAAGACATTTTAGTAGAAATGCCACTTTTTCTTGTATTTCATTATTAGTAGGCCTATATCATTTTAACTATTGGTAATGCTTTATTATAAACGTACATATTTTCATTCATACTCACAGTTGCCATTTTGTTACCCCAATCCCTATATTTGCAGCTTGTTGGGTCATCTCTGACACTTTAATGGCTTAAGCATGATAAATAAGTTATTGGGATCATAATAGTTCTCAGCAATAAGGAATCAAAATTTAATCTTGCAACATTTTACCTGAAAATAATGATTTAGAATAGTCCTACTTAGTATTTGCATTTTGATGAAGGCATCTCCCATGTGCAAGCTTGTCCAAAAGAGCAGGAATCCACCAACCCCATTTCTCAATTGGTTTTCTAAAAAAAAATATTTAAACTTTCACAATACGAATACATAATTTGTTAATTTTTTTGTATGTAACCCATCTCCCGCCCTCTTTATTTACATATACATATATATCTACATATACCACAAACATATCTGCAGTCCTGCCCACATGTTCATCATCATCATCAAACCCATAGCCCTTCATGATTGTAGGGATGCCACTCTGGAAACATCAACACAAAAATTTCATGCATCTCAGTTATTAGTTCTTTGTTTAAGTGTGGTGAATCTTTATCCTACCCAGTCTTTAATATTATCAATCTATACTTTCCTCTGATTCCTTCATCTTTTTCTACCCTCAACTATTCCCTGCGAGATAGTTTTGGAAAGAGAATTGTGCCTCATCATGTGACCAAACCACACAAGTTACTATTATCCAAAAATGGAGCAAAGAAGAATGCTGACACCTGCCATAACATAAAAAGTGATGAAACAGAATTACATAGCTGTCCAACTTATTCTTCTATAAATCAGTATTTTAAACAATTTATTTCCATATTTCAATAAAAAATCTGTGACCAAATGACCCTTTTTAAAAAAAAAAATGTTTTTTAATTTAAAAGACCAAACAAATTTGCGGGGTTTTTTTTTGGGGGGGGGGGCTGAAATCCATATCAATATGGAAAGTCCGTACTAGTTGACACCTAAGGAATTACATAGGGAGTTGGCCACCCAGTCCAGTAGAAAATCAAAGATAAAAAGTTTCAAATAATGTTAGGCCCAAAAGATGCAAATATCATAGCTTTCTGCAAACTAGGAGCACAACATGGGCCTACTTATCTTTCTTTTCGCTTTATACCCCTTTATACCTTGCAGCATCAGTGGTCAGAGGTATCCAAGAGTTTTCTGGAGACTGCCTTTTTGTATTGTTCACTTCTAAGAACTTTTCATGTTGCCTACGGGTATTTTAGTCGGTTTGCTAGACCAGTCACATTGTTGTTTCAGAGTCTCTGAATGGTTAAACCGTGTTCTAATCCAGCACATTGAGAAAATAAATAACATATTCCATTTAGAAAGCACTGAACTTTACTTATACTCATCTCAAATTTTTTTTTAGAGAATGTATCTAAGAGGTTTTACTAAAATATATATATATATACACTCTTGCAATAGTGATTAATACTCAACTTTTTATGTCTTCTTCTCCTTCTTCTATATATATATATATAAGAAGGAGAAGAAGACATAAAAAGTTGAGTATTAATCACTATTGCAAGAGTGTATTTTCTGTTGCAGATTGTTAAAATAATTGGTAAATCATAGTGAACTATTTCTTTCTAAAGATACAACTGGAGAAGATAAAATTGTTTACATAAGAAAACATATCCATTGAATGCTTAATTAATGCATGATATTTTACTAATTTCAGTGATTGACAGTTGTACTGTTTCTATCCCGTCCAACAAATCCACTGGAGGATTTCGTCTGATTTCATCTGGTGTTTGTGGAAAACATGGAATGTGCATTAGTCAACCTAATGGAGCTTTCTCTTGTGCCTGTGTTCCTGGCTACATGGGAACTTATTGTCATCAAAGTAAGCTTTTCTTATTTACTGCAGCTGTTATGGGAATATTTTCATAAGAATAAATTATGAAATGGTAATAGTTGCTTTGATAATATATAGCTATACAAACTAATTATATTCTGAAGATTTAGATCACAAAATTGTAAACGATGTGACTAGACATATAGTGGTGAAACTGGCAAAAGACTAAGTGACCATTTCTGTAGACATCTTCATGTCATTAACCACAGAATACCTATTCCTGTCTTGATACATTTTAATGACACTTGTCATCATAGTGCCTGTGATATTCAGGTCACTAAGATCATGCACTATTAACAATAGCTACCCCATCAAGGCCAGCACCTTGAAGTGGTGATGGGGCTTAGTTCAGCCATCAGGGGCTGGAAACTAAGACTGGTCGGGCACTCCCACGTGAGCAGGTCCATAGTCCGGCCCAAATAAGCAGAGTGCTGAAGACAGAGGCAACCAGCCAAAAGGCGCACAGATAATCAGGTTGCCATGCACAAAACACAATGGAAACTATATGGAAACTATATGGAAACTATAAACATCTAATTACAGATATAGACATGTTTAAAGTGAACGAAAGAAGAAGAAGCAATAGCTAGATATACCCTTGAAAATCACTATATATTGCAGTTTGGTCTTAATACTGATAATTCATTTATTTAGATGTGGGTGGTGGGGCCATTGTTGTGTTATCGTTCATGTTATTTTCAGGCATAGTTCTTTTATTTCATTCTCATTCCCCATATCTTTTTATGTGTGTTTCTATGATAATACTTGTGTATATGTATTTCATTGCTATCTTGGATGTCTGTGCTGTTAAATGTCTACCATTTAATACTTTTGTAATATTACCATTATTTTTACTATTTGTTCACTGTTTGTCCTGTATTTATTTTAAAAATACCTTAAGGTTGAAATGTTGAAACTGTTTTGTATACTTTTATTTGTGTTTTTTTTTAACCTATAGTCTTATAGTCTGTGTGTTCATTGTAAAGCTGATCTCCATTGTGTTGTACATAAATACTGTTGATTATAATTAACAAAATAGCCGGAGGTTAAAGAAGTATTAAGGTTTGATGGGATACACATGTAAATACATATTGCAATATTCTCTGCTTTCACATTGCTGGAACCCACTTGTAAAAATAATCACTTAAGAAGGACAATATAAGGATAATATAATTCCATACCAGCCAGTTTCAGTATCAGAACGTACACAGATATCCTCATAAGCCCTTAAATTGAGTTATTTACTTGTGCACTTAGAAGATGCAGATTTTTATAAGCATTTTTCTTGCAAGCATCTTTCAAAAGCATTCATTAATTCCAGGAGTTCCTGTGTGATATGCAAAAATGTTTATAATTTTATATTTATTGATAAAAAATAATTAGTAGGCCCTACTGTTTCTGGTTTCACTATCAAAATATGAGGCAAATTTTCATTCCTTCATTGTGAATTTATAGAATGTTTTTAGCTGTCAGTTTATTTACTTGTTGTTTCAACAAATATTAATAACATTCTCCCAATGTACTTCACAGATATAGATGACTGTGCAAGCAATCCATGTCAGAATTTTGGAACATGTATAGATGGTGCTAACTCATACCAGTGCATTTGTGCAGAAGGCTGGGAAGGTGCTTTATGTCATTTAAGTAGGTTCTTGTGTCAGAAGTATCATATTCTTGTATCTTTCATTTATATTTAATGTTTTTCTGTGAACCATTTTGCTGTTCTAAGTTTTCTTACTCTGTACAATTCTTTATTTATGTATTAACCTGAGATCTTATGTATTGTTTCTATACTAGTCATAAGGAGTCAGCACACCACTTTTACCTAATAGCTTAAACCTTGATCAATTTCACACCATGATTTTTTCTACTGTTATAAAATAATGTTTTAGGCCAAAATATTAGAATGTGATCTCACAATTGTGACAGGTTGGTTCAAATCATCTATAATAAAAATGGAAATTTAACTACTAGGGTAATATAACATTTATTTCCTCAATTCAATTCTCCCAGTACTTCTAACAGGAAAACATACAGTGATAACAAATAAAGTTATTCCTTTCTTATTTTTAAAGTAGGACAATTGTATATTCTACAGTAAGCCTATTCATAAATTTTTATCCTTTATTTCTGTTTTGAATTCTAGATACATGTTATTTATTTGCTCTGCAATATTTTAAAACCAATTTTTGTTATTAATCTTATCATTAACCTCCTTTTACATCATTGTCTTTTTTATGGATTCTCTTATTCTGCATTACAGATAAAAATGACTGTGAGATGAATCCATGCAGAAATAGCGGAGAATGCATAGACCTGACTGCAGAATTTCAGTGTAAATGTGTTGATGGATGGAAAGGGAAAACATGCTCCATAAGTAAGTTTTTGATCGAAAAATAATTTTAACCCCTGAGCTATTTTCCTCATTTATATCTCTAAATTTCAAAATTGTGCTGGAGATGAAAATACATCATATTAAATATTCTGCGCAAGATAGAAAAGTGTATGATCAGAACTGAATGGGTCACTCTTCTCAACAATGCGCAGGGCATTACATGGATTTTCTGTCCTGGTCATGATGGGGTCATGGGAAATGAAAGAGCCGATATTTTAGCTGGAAAAGCTTTGGTGAACAGCACTGAGATAAGAAGAGACAGGATTGAATTGATTAGAGCAGTCATGGATACTCTACGAGAAGACGAGGAGGAAATCGAACATGACAATGTACATATTCAGAGAATGGGAGTGACTAGAGGTGATAGGAGAAAGTGCTCCCTCTCCGGAAAGATCAGAAGAATGCATAATCAGCAACTGACTGGGACACTGAGCTTATACACTTTAGATGGCTGACAGAACGGCAAGCAGAGCATATATGGGAATGCCCCCAGTGCTGTGACGCTTGTTCCTAATCAAGAATACATCCTATTAATTGTATTTAGTGTGATGTCAGTACACAACGAATTTATAGACATCATATATTATTCATATATTTTGACATATTGTGAAATGATTGTACAGCATGAAAGATTATGATGTAATATTATAGGATTACATGTGTATGAAATATAGAATCAATAAAGGAAACAAAAAGCAACAGCAAAAATATAGCTCAGCTAAATTATGTGTTGATAATCAGATATATTCTGATACCAGAAGTCAATGTGGTTTTATTCAAATTAAATGCAAATAATGGATGTAGCACTTTATAAGGTACTATACCAAAATAAGGGTCTATATAATTTCTGGAATGTGATGCAAGAGATAGTGATGTATAATAAAATTGGAAGAGTAAAATTGTGTTCATGATTTTTTTGATTATTTAAGATGTAAGTGGTGAAAATGTTTTTTCACAAAATATAACAAAACACAAACAGACATGGGTGTTACAGTTTGGAAAACGCAATAATTTGTTTATTCTTAGGAATTTAAAAATAATTTTGGTACATGAAAAAAAAATGAATACTGCACATACTAGTGTAGGTTGTGTATGTGTGATACAAGAGGTATGAGAAGGTTGTCAACGGAGGTGAACATTGTTTTTAAAATACGAAAATAATTATTGAAAAATTGCTTTCCATTATTTCTGATATGGCAACCCTGAATACATACATTTAAGCACATAAATCTATTGTCCTTATGTAGTTTGATAATCAAACTAACATAATGTTGCTAGGGAAATAAATAAAAGTAACTTACCTTACCATATAAATTGTTTCCAAATGTTAGACAGTCTTGTCAAATCCAGTGAAAAGATTAGGCCTATACTTGTGATATGTCGTTTCATAATGATGCTATATATCTAATTTGAAGACCCACATAATTCCCAAGAATACCTTACTATCGGAATCACAATCCATAATGATTTTAAGTCAATTAGGCTTTGTTGTTCGTCCATCACAAGTGATGATAACCATTTGTTACATCCACTTTTGAAAATTCAATTTTAGTTATGTCCTTGATTATGAGTTCGTAGATGGCTAATGAGCCCTATTCGAGCTGTAAATGTCCTTGGACAGTTTGGACATGGAATGACGACTGTAGACGGATCTTGGTCTATCCATGACTTTCTAGCTGCTCTCCGCTGTTGAGCTGCTGCATTTCTCTTCTTTTCACAAGATGATGCACTCTTATTTATTTTAGAACACCATGTAGATCTATTTTGTGCAAGTTCTTCCCATGTATCGTGGTCTATTTCAAAGGCTTTCAGTGAGTTCTTGTTAAAGTCCTTGTAGCGCTTCGTTTGGCCACCTTGAGATCGTATACCCTTCTCTAGCTCACCATAGAGAAGTATCTTTGGCAGACGATGGTCTGGCATACGCACCAAATGACCTGTCCAACGAATCTGTGTCTGCATCAGGATCGTGTCAATGCTCTGGATACCAGCTCTATCAAAAGTCAATTAGGCATATACATATTGACATAGATTGTGATACGCCGGTTGATTCCGAAATGAACAGATATCTCCTGAGATTGTTCAATTAATTTTGTTCAACGTTCTTCTTTCAATATGGACTGTAACCGGTAATGGAAGTTCAATACTTCTCCTAACTCTAATTGTTGTTTCTTGTCACATGACATTAACGTTCGTGTGTTTTTAAATTCGCAGAATAGAGAGGGTATAACTATGGTGCTGAGGAGAGCCAACAGCCAAACGTTAATTACAAACAAAAACAAAATGGCACAGTTGCGAGCCCGTAGTTTGCCAAATGTTAATATCATAGAATCTCCTGCGTGTATATTTTTGCATCTGGGAACACTCTTTGCAACAGTAATAATATATTTATCAGTCAAACCACAATTGCAATATCCATTTTGTAACTAGGAATACAGAAGTGACGTCACAAATTACTAAAAAAAAATTTAATCGCTGCAAGCTTTTTCAAAAGTGTAAAGTGGAGACCCTTATTTTGGTATAGTAGCCCTTATAATTATATTAGTACCATTTATAATTATAATAATACCCTTTATAGCGAGGCATCTCACTATTAAGTCACACCAGGAAAATCTATGCAAAGATAATAGAACAACATGCAAG
This sequence comes from Meghimatium bilineatum, assembly GCA_034231615.1. NCBI lineage: Eukaryota > Metazoa > Mollusca > Gastropoda > Stylommatophora > Philomycidae > Meghimatium > Meghimatium bilineatum. The sequence goes on from CM067322.1 coordinate 74,797,195, forward strand.
ATACATCGCCAAACAACAATTGAGCTTCTCTCACTTTGGCTTCAGAAGAGGAGTTAGTTGCACAGATGTCTTGTTCACACTGAGGCAAATGAGTGAGAGAGAGCAATATAATACAGCAATGAATTAAATGCAATATTTATAGATCAGGAGAAAGCATTTGATAGTCAACAGAAATGTATTATGGGAAACTCTAAAAATGTATTGTATCAAAGGATAATTGTTAGAAAGTATAAGAGCATTGTATAAAAACTGCCACTGTGTGGTAAGAACATCAGATGGTATTACAGATGCATTTGAAACAAAAATGGGAGTGAGTCAGGGTTGCGTGCTCTCACCCTTACTTTTCAATATATACATAGAATAATAAAAGAGGCAAACATGCTTAAGGCAACATCACCAACTCAGAGCAACTAAACAAGGAACTAAATGAACTGCTTTTTGCAGATGACCAGAACCTATAATATAAAGATAAAGACCAATTACAAAACCATGTTAACTCACTATCTGCAACATGTAGAAAATACAACATGAGGATCAATTACCAAGCTGGACAGATTATGAAATGAAGACATCAGAAAAAGAATAGTTATAACACCTTGCATAGAATACATAGAGAGGCAGCAGATGAAGTGGTTTGGACACATTATGAAAATGCATCATGACAAGTTACCTGTGAAGGCATATAACCAAATGAGATCAGGGTATAAAGCCAGAGGAAGACCACGAAATAGATGGATAGAAAATGTCCGAGACATCTTAAACAAACACGGTCATAGCACAGCCGAGGCAACACATCTGGCCTTGAATCACAAGCTCAAGCTCCCATCACCCTCTACTCTTAATGGCAAGAGTAGATAACAAGCCACCTTGGGAAAGACAAATGAAAGACCCTATATAATTATAAAACATTTTATAGTTCTAATTTTTAGTTGACATTCATTGATCTTGCTCAGAAATCCTCTAAATAGTCAATCAATCAATCAATCAAGTACCATGCTGAATGGTGTAGGCAAGCATGTTTCTCCATTTTTCTCTGTCTCTTGTGTTGTCAATAAGCTTAGTTGGTGAACTTCAACCATGCCACAATACTAGTCCATCTAGAAATTTTTCTCTTTATCATTCCCTATCTCTTTCCCCCATGATCTTTCTAGTGGTTATTAAGTGTTCAAGCTGTGTTCTTCTCAGCACATGCTGTAAAAACCTTGACTGTCTGCCTCTAATTTTTTATATGATTGATATTTTTACACCAGCATCAATGAGAACCTCTGCATTAGTTTTATTAGCTGTCCATGGTATTTTAATTATTCTTCTCACAAACCATATCTCTGTCGCCTCCAATTCACTTTGAATTTTTTTGTTTATAGTTCATGCTTCACATCCATAAAAAAGAATTGGTTCGATATAACATCTCAGCACTTGAATTCGGGTCTGCATTGACAGTCTTCCATTGTACAAAATGGTTCTCATTTTTTGGAATGCTGATTTAGCTTGTACTGTTCGGATCTTTATTTCACTTTAGCATCTACCCTCTGATGTTAACAGGGTGCCAAGATATTTAACTTTTTCAATTTATGTTAATTTTGTGTCAATTATGTTAATTATTATGTTGCCTCTTGGTGGTGTATGTCTCTTTGAGACAACCATTATTTCTGTTTTCTTCTTGTTTAAACTGTTTCTTCTGTTTTCACTTTCTTTCACTACTTTATCTAACACGGCTTGTAGTTCCTGCTCGCTTCCTGCGATCAGTACTGTTTCATCAGTATATCTCAAGTTATTTATATTGCATCCTCCCACTTTTATTCCTGTCTTCTATAAAATTTCTATAAAATATGATATTTCGCATAATGTATTCTATATACAGGGAAAAAATATCCAGTGACATTACACAACCTTGCTTGATATGCATTTCTATCTTTCGAAATCTACCTATAGTGTTAACTCTCATTGCAGCCGCTTGTTTCAAATACATATTTCGTACAATTCTTAGATCTTTCCTATCAACGTTAAGATTTTCTAGCAGTTTTATAGTCTCTAAATGCTTCACCTTGTCAAATTCTTTGCTGTATACTATGAAGCACAGATAAAGGTCTTGTACTTCTATGGACCTCTCCATCAATGTTCTTACTATATATAGGACATTTCTTGTGCCTTTTCCTTCTACGAATCTGCATTGTTCTTCTGCTATCTGTGGTTTTATTTTTCCTCTTATATGCCTAATTTTTATGCATAGTATATTCTTGGCCATCTGACTCATAAGGCCCTCTAAATAAACTATTTATACATATTTTATTAATTTTTTGTTTATACCTTATAAATTATACCTATAAAATTTTATACTAGCCTGCTTCCATATTTCATCTGTAAAAATAAAAATGGTCATATCATCATATAGGCCCTATTTGTATATAAAGTTGGTAACATATTCTATTTAGGATATAGCCATCAACCCAGTATTTTTTTTAACTGGTTATTTTCTAAGCAATATAGATGCATTCAATAGGTTGCCATTGCTTTCTTAACAGTCCATATGCACAGTTGCCTGAGGCAGGGCTAGAACCTGTTATCTTGGCTGTCATGTCATATATATTTAGGTACAGTACTGTTAGACAGGACTACAATCTAACTTTTTATAAATTATAGGTATAATTTATAAGGTAGCACATTATTATTATTATTATATACTTATATATTAATTAAGGAAATGTTTATAAATGTCACCTAACTAGAGTCTTTCTGGCTGATAATATTCCTCTTCTACATGAGATCATTCTCAAACACATGAAGATTAGCAAAGTGTAGTCTTGAAAACGGAATACATCTTTCAGCTTGACTCCAATATCTGCGCATTTTGGTCTGACACACCTGGCTTCAGTATGCTCGGTCACTTTGAATTTTTTTGCAATGAAACAGCAAACTCCTCCCCTAAATCTCTTTAGCAGCCATGCGGGTAATAATACCAAAATGTCTTGCTTGTCTTTTTTTTGGGCAATACACTGGTGTGACCAATAAATACTTATGTCAATAAGCAAAAATTAGTGAAACAGCTGAAGTACTAATGTGACTGATATTCATAGCTCAAATTGTTGATTTTGATTTTCTGCACTTCTTTACATTATTATAATAAATAAATACCTATTATGGTGAGATATGCTCCTCTTAACCATGGACATTAGTCCAATTTGGTTATATCAGGTTTTTTAAATCATAATTAAGGGATCAGCGGTAGTGTAATTTTAATTCATCCAACCATCTGCCAGCAGACTCAGTTTTCGAGTCCAATCATTATTCATAGTTTTAAATAAAATTTTCTCCATGGCTCACCAGTAAGCGTTGTACCATGAACATGTGAACTTTTATATCTTTTTAAACTGGGTGTCCATAAACCAGAAATGGAAGTGGCAGAAGGTGTGACTACTTTCACACACCAGGTAATTGTATAACCATTCACAGCCCAGGAGCTCAATTAAAGGAAGACAAGAACTGATGAAGACAAACCACAATATCATATTCTAGGGGGAGGCAATTACCCTGAGATGGACAATAAATATTTCTGGTTCAGACATGCAAACTATAGAAGACAAAGAGATTAATATTTTAACTACAAGTTCCAAGTGTGAGCAATGATTAAGCTCTTCAAAGTTCAATGATGCACCATTGCTTATGAGCAAGTTTCTGGTCAACCAGTGACTAGATAGCTGTGCATTTATGAGAAGCAGTGTGCTATGATGTTGAGTTATAATTCAGCTTACCTTTAACCATTTTTATCATATAATATAATTTTTACCATATAATATAAAACCCCACCCTCTGAGATTTACAATACCAATATTGCAACAATCTAAGATTTGTTGTGTGACATAATGATTTAAATTAATGATGATCATGGTATGTATCCTATTTAAAAAATATATAATAATTTCTGGTTTTGCAGAAAATAGTCATTGCGAGACAATGACCTGCTCAAATGGTGGAACTTGTGTTGACCTTGGAGATACATTTTCCTGTAGATGTGCAGATGGATGGAAAGGAACATTTTGTCACACTCGTATGTATTTTATAAAAAATAAATTTGAGTATTTAAGAAATTTTTATATGAACATTATTTTCACTATACAAACTGTTATGTTATGTTCCTCCAGGGCCATAGGCGGCGCATAGGGCAGAAACCATAGCTTTCCATTTCTGTCTTTGTGTTGCCAGGTCTTTCAATTGTTGCGTGTTGTTTAGGTTCATTGACATTCCTTCTCTATTAATGGTTCTTCGTAGAGTTTCTCTAGGTCTCTCTCTTCTTCTTACTCCAGGTGGTACCCAATACAGTGACTGCTGGGGAATTCTTAGGCTGTTCTTTCTGAGAACATGGCCGATGTAAGTCCAATGCATTTGTCTAATGAAGAAAGATATATAGGTTTGTTTGCTTTCCTCTCTTATAGTAGTGTTAGATTTAAAGTCACTCCACTTAACATTCAGAATGGTACGTAGGCATTTGTTTTCAAAGGAGTCTAGTCTCTTATCTGTGGCTTTCCAACTTTCATAACAATGGTTCTGGTTCATGTTTTATGTTGGCAGTAGTTTACACAACCGAACAACTGAGTAATCCAAGAATGAAAGAAAAACATTCCTCCATCTTGAAAACACACCGGAAAACCCGCAAACTAAATGATGAAATTAGTTCCACATCAGGGGGAAGGGTTCCAAAGTATTAGATAATATATTACTCTTGTCATGGAAGGGTCAGAGGTAATGAAAGAGCTGACTCATTGGCTAGCAATAGTGTGGCCTATGACACAGAATTTATGAGGAATAAAGCAGACTTATTAAGGGCAGTCACACATTTTCTACAGAGTTAAGAATACTGGAGGTGATAACATAAACATACAAAGAATGACAGACTTAAAAGTGACTTGGGCTGAGGGGAGAAAGTGAGTCCTCTCTATAAAGATCCCAAGATATCAATTTGTGACTGGACTTAAGTATATACATATGAGCTGTTGTATGGCTGCTGGTACATAGGAGGCACATAAGGAAATGTCCTGGAATATAATATTGATTCCTAATCAAGAAATGAACTACATATACACTTTCTAATTTCCACACACATTTTGTTTGTCCTGATTTTATTATTCTGGACATTTAATGTTTTGTGTATTCAGAAAGTAATTATTCTATATTAGCCACATAAAGAATATTGGCATTGCCTTTCCCTTGGAACTGATTAACAGAACCAAGAATGGTTAGTGCAAATTGGCAAGACCTCCATAAAATCTTCCCAGGCAAGCAATTGTGGCAAATATTTGAGGACCTTATAGTCCAATTAAAATTGTATACTAGCCTGCTT